>JAJOZX010000839.1:820000-902500 GCA_023014485.1 Bathynomus jamesi
CAGAATGGAAGACTGGAATATTACAAAACTAATTACAAACTAACGAAAATATCACAACTTAACCTAACCAATCGTCAAGGGCGTACAGTTGACCTAACCGAGCATTCAATTAACCTAACCGGGCATTCAGATGATCTAACTGGGCATTCAGTTAACCTAACGAGTTGGTCAATTTTAATGTGTATATATATATATATACTGTACAGGGTGGGCGGAAAGTAGCTCCCTATTTTGGATTGGTAAAAAAATACGTATATTATCCATTTATTTCAGAAGAAATAATATGAAAAGGTAGGCATACATGGTAGTTTTTCTCTAAAATTCAATGTGGGCTCCAACTCTTTCCACCAGCTTCTGGAGCCGCCCAGGAATGGCGTCCACTGACTTTAGCAGGAACTCCGGCGGGATGGAGGACATGACTTCCCGAATTTGGTCCTCCAGTTCTTCCAATGTCCTCGGTTTGGTGCGGTAGACTTCTTTCTTTACCCACCCCCAAAGAAAGAAGTCGCACGGTGTCAAGTCGGAGCTCCTGGCTGGCCATTGATGTGGACCACGACGACCCATCCAACGCCCAGGGAAGTGGGCATCCAGCCACTCACGGACAACAAGAGCGAAGTGCGGAGGGGCGCCATCTTGCATAAATATCAGATCGTCGATGTTCTCCCATATGCTGACAACCGGCCAGACTTCGTTTCGCAACATAGCAAGGTACCGCTCAGCATTCATGGTGTTGCGCAGAAGGAACGGGCCCACAACCTGATCTGAGGTCATACCACACCACACCGTTACACTGAACCGATTCTGCCGTTTTTCAGCGGTAACCGTGCGACTTCTTTCTTTGGGGGTGGGAAGAAGTCTACCGCACCAAACCGAGGACATTGGAAGAACTGGAGGACCGAATTCGGGAAGTCATGTCCTCCATCCCGCCGGAGTTCCTGCTAAAGTCAGTGGACGCCATTCCTGGGCGGCTCCAGAAGCTGGTGGAAAGAGTTGGAGCCCACATTGAATTTTAGAGAAAACCTACCATGTATGCCTACCTTTTCATATTATTTCTTCTGAAATAAATGGATAATATACGTATTTTTTTACCAATCCAAAATAGGGAGCTACTTTCCGCCCACCCTGTATATATATATATATATCATGTAACCTATTTTGGGTCTTTCCTGTTTCATTAACTGTTTCCGATTTTTATGAAAACAACGTGATATGTACAGTTTTTCACGCTGATTTCAAAATTATAAACCATTTCATCGAGAAATACTTAGGTTAGGTTAGGTTAGGTTCGGTCTAAAAATAAGTTTTTTCGAAATGAAAGTAAATTATAGAATACTACAAAAAGTACTAGAACGGTGTGATCACTGCAAGCATAGGCTAGGCTATTTTTTAAACGGTGGCGTTGCGCATCTATTTTGTTCTTCCGCTGCAAGCATAGACTATAGTTCAACATCTTTTTACTTTCCAATGACTGACAAATTTAATTTTATAGAATTATATAGGAAGACTGAGACAGAAGAAAATGCAGTAAATTTTTTACAAGAATATAACTTAATACCGAAAGAAAAACAGAGTGTCCTAGAAAACATCAAATGCTAATAAACCTAACTTAACCTAACCTAACCTAACCTAAGTATTTCTCGATGAAATGGTTTATAATTTTGAAATCAGCGTGAAGAACTGTACATATCACGTTGTTTTCATAAAAATCGGAAACAGTTAATGAAACATAATGTAATCTATTTTGCATTTTTATTGTCCTATTATGCAAAATGTTCACATTTCTCCAGAAAAAGAATGTTATTTTCGTATTCAGAGGGTCAAAATGCACTACTGGTGCTATTTTCCAAAGAATCTGGTGGTGGGCTCCAAACGGAAAAGACCCAGGCACTTTACTAGCATTAGTGGCAGGGTTGGAGGTTGTTTGTTTACGCTCAGGGGCCATAGTTCACTCTTATAATGCGAAAAATAACACTGACACAGACAAAGTATGATTACTCCGTCGTGGGCCTGCGCGAACTGAGGTCGAGTAAGCGTGGGGAACGAGCGCGGGAACTTCCGCGGTCAGTAGAGCCACCTAGCGGGATGCTGTGGCGTGGTGCAAACTTTCGGGGCAAAAAATCGGCGCATAGTCGAAACCGCGAGTAAAAAATCCACGAATAACGAGGGATGACTGTATATATGTCGGCGGACGATGATGTTTGTTAAAATCCTGGTATAGGTAGCCAGTGTCGGAATAAAATGTTATTCTTCGTTACACCATCTTTGACTGTTTAAGGTATTCTCAGTATGTCGCTTCCTTGCACCGACAATGAAGTTTATACTGCTGACGTCCACGGTTCTTCTTTTCGTACTTACTTAATCTGACTGCGAGTTACGGTAAACAATTTATACCTTCGCTCAATGGCGTTCCCCCCGCCCTTCAGTCCGTTGTGGGAGTGGAATGCTTCTCTCGTGGAGGGATATAAACGCCGAGTTACATTTTTCAGTGTTTATTTCACAAGGATAGATCAGTTTTAAAATATTAGATTGATTTATTTTACAATGCACAGTAATTAGAAAATCAAATCTTTAACACGACACTTGTTTAGAGAGTTATTAACGAACCAAGGACTTGAACCGAACCGGCTGCCCAAAGGGTGAGACATGCACTCGCCAGAGGGGTGAGGCTTCGACTGCCCTCTCAAAGTGTTTGCACTTTGCCTGGACAAACTCCCATGGTGCCACGTTTACAAAAGACTCTTAAGGTTGCAAAGGTTGTCTAACAATAATATTAGCAAAGGAATTTATATAATTTTGGTCCTACACTTAACTCCTTTATGCGATTTATATTAGCCGAAAAGAACATTTAGAATTTAGGAATCTCTGTTTAAGATTATAGATTTGGGACACTGGAGTCGTTAGGGTTAAGAAAGAGGCCAAATGATCTACTGGGGCATCGAGGCGAGTTATAAAATATTAAAAATTCAAAGATTAATACTTTAATTTATGCAAACAGAATAATATCCTTAAATTTAAAAAAAACTATTTCCTGTGGAAAACCTTTTCCACATATATAAACGAGATCTGTTCAAAAGGTATCCCGACAGGGTGTTTATTTTTAGAAAAATGCCACGCTTGGAGTTGTGACTGTGCTAAACATGTCTCTGCATATTGAGACAAGTTGACTGACAGATGATACACACAGACCGTGCATGGAACAAGGAACTCTTCTTGGAAAATCCAATCCACTATAGTCCGAATAAGTAATGGTAAATGACAAACACTATAGTTTTTCCTTTTTCATGATGTTATCCCGACGTGGGCAACGGGTCACAAAGAGGTCCCAAAAATATAGCTTCTCTCACCAGCTATCTGCAAAGCACACAGGATCTAGCTTTGGGACAGGATCTAGGGTTTAAAGCAGCCTAGCCCTGCCATATCCAGAACCCCAATATAAGCAAAAGACTCGATGCATTCACTTTGGATTTAATATATCAAAGAAAAACGGGTAACTATTATATTTTTAACCAAAAACCAAAACTTATATCTCAACTGGTAGAATTGAGCATCCACTTTTCAAGTTCATTCCCATCTTGACTGACAGGGTTGCATTTCATTGTGTAGCGTCAGTCCTCTGTGGTGAGCCGATAAAGTTAAACGTGTTTTGTTTCGCTGCGATTTCCTACGATGTCAGAGAGTACCGAGCAGCGAGTTGAAGGTGAAGGTGTTGTACACCATGAATATGCTCCACTCTCCACAGGAACAAACAATCACCATGGAATTTTACAGTGAAGTTTTGAGACGTCTGCTTGAAGTAGTTCGGAGGAAACAGCCGCAGAAGTGCGAGTCCGGAGACTGGATGTTTCATCACGATCACGATAGCGCACTATCTTACTCGTCGCAACTTGTCCATCAATTTTTGGCCTAAAACGCTACCCTCGTAAGTAGAGCAGCCTCCGTATTCACCGGATTTGGTTCCATGCGCCTTTTTTTGTTTCCGAAGCTCAAACAAACCCTAAAAGGACACCGATTCGATGATGTTGAGACCATTAAAAGAAATTCGACGGAGCAGTTTTTGGCCATCCCGAAAAGTACTTTCGAGAAACGTTTTCAACATTGGCAGGATCGTTGGGCAAAGTGTGTGACTTCAGGAGCGTACTTTGACGGAGATTAAGCCACAAACTCTGTAAGTACCATATTCTGTCTACAATCAAATCAGTCCGGATACTTTTTGAACAAACACGTGAAATAAATGAATGATGCAAACCCACAAGAAAAAAAGAAAAATTATTCCAAGGCCTTTCGTGCATTCAGAAGTACACCTTGTCAGGGAATGAAGGGAGAAAGCGAGATGATGAAAATATATACATATGTACATTGTACAACGAGACAGAGAAATAAAAAGATTAGCACATGATTAACGAGAGTTGATTAAAGGCAAAAGGTATTTTAACAGGATACTGTCAATTTTATACATTCCCGCACTGTTATTGAAATTATTTTTAAAATGGATGAATGCACATTCTAGAATATTCCTTTCACATCATTTTCTTTTACAACAGTGAACTTAATAGATGGGACTAAATTGTTGAGCCTACCAAGAAATAAGTCAACATTCAAATTGTTAGGCCAGAGGCATAAAACATAATCTATATACTGGTACCAAAGAAGGTTAAAATTAACAATATTAGGCAAAATTCTGCTTTCAAAAAATTCCATATATAAATTAGCTAATACTGGTGAGAGGAGATTTCCCATCGCTAATCCAAACGACATACTGTAGCATAACACTTACATATTTCCAAAATGAAATTTACAATCTTTGACGCAAAGCTTAATTAACTCAATAAGAGTGTTGTGCTGAACAGGAATCTCTTCCCTTCCCTGTTGGAATCATTTTCCTTTTTACTTGTGGGTTTGCATTTTTATATATATATATATATATATGTTAAACACAAACCGTGCATGGAACAAGGAACTCTTCTGGGAAAATTAAATCCACTATAGTCCGAATAAGTAATGGTAAATGACAAATACCATAGTTTTTTCTTTTTCATGATTTTAGCCCGACGTGGGCACGTCGGGCTAAAAATCATGAAAAAGAAAAAACTATGGTATTGTCATTTACCATTACTTATTGGACTATAGTGGATTAATTTTCCCAGAAGAGTTCCTTGTTCCATGCACTGGTTTGTGTTTAACATATAATGTTCTCGGGAACCATTTGAGTTGTATATATATATATATATATATATATATATATTATATATATGAAAATTATTTCACGAAGGTAACACGTGAAAAATTTTATGATGAATAAAACCACGAAGGAAAGGAAACACAAAATGGTGCTCAAGCGCTTTCGTCTAATGACATCCTCAGGACACTGAAGTACATAAAAGGTTAAGCCTTATATATAGGTTACAGAAGAAAAAAAGAAAAAAATAAATAACATACATACACACACACATCATATATATATATTATATATACACACACAACATATCTATATACAAATACATACATACATACATACTACATATATATACAATAAAACACAGAAGTAAAAATAATAAAAATTAAAAATTAAAACCTTAAAGGATTACCAGTGAGGCGTACAGATTTGTCAGGAAAAATATCGATTTTTAGCACAAGATCAAATGGATTATAAAAATACAAATTTATACTAGAACTCTGCCCGGTTTTAACACAATGCTGCCTATGGTCAGGTTTCGATATATAAAAAAAAAAAAATAAATAAAATGCAAATTAAAAGTTAATCGATTTTAGCACAAGATCAAATGGATTATAAAATACTAATTTATACTGGAACTCGCCCGGGTTTTAACACAGTGCGCCTATGGTCAGGTTTCGATATATAATAAAAAATAAAATGCAAATTAAAAGTTAATAAAGTAGAAGACAAGTTTACCAAAGATTTAATGTTTACCCCTTCTTATCTAAATCTGTTTTAAAGGAATTCAACATAACAGGATCGAGTTGAAAAAGACCTTTGCTTATGTTGAAGTTATTTGAAAGTTGGATAATGGCAGACTCAAGAATATTTTATTAACAATGTTGCTTGAATGGAATAAAACTGAAGCATTATTCCAATCAATACAGTGGGCTAACTCTGACAAATGGACAAAAAGGGCACTGGACAACTGTCCTGTTCTAACGGAATATTGATGCTGTTTTACGTGTGTGCAAATCCTTTCCGTCTGACCTATGTCAGACGGGAAAGGATTTGCACACACGTATAAAACAGCATCAATATTCCGTTAGAACAGGACAGTTGTCCAGTGCCCTTTTTGTCCATTTGTCAGAGTTAGCCCACTGTATTGATTGGAATAATGCTTCAGTTTTATTCCATTCAAGCAACATTGTTAATAGAAATATTCTTGAGTCTGCCATTATCCAACTTTCAAATAACTTCAACATAAGCAAAGGTCTTTTTCAACTCGATCCTGTTATGTTGAATTCCTTTAAAACAGATTTAGATAAGAAGGGTAAAACATTAAATCTTTGGTAAACTTGTCTTCTACTTTATTAACTTTTAATTTGCATTTTATTTTTTATATATATCGAAACCTGACCATAGGCAGCACTGTGTTAAAACCCGGGCAGAGTTCCAGTATAAATTTGTATTTTTATAATCCATTTGATCTTGTGCTAAAAATCGATTAACTTTTAATTTGCATTTTTTTTTTTTTTTTATATATATCGAAACCTGACCATAGGCAGCATTGTGTTAAAACCCGGGCAGAGTTCTAGTATAAATTTGTATTTTTATAATCCATTTGATCTTGTGCTAAAAATCGATATTTTTCCTTACAAATCTGTACGCCTCACTGGTAATCCTTTAAGGTTTTAATTTTTAATTTTTTATTATTTTTACTTCTGTGTTTATTGTATATATATGTATGTATGTATGTATGTATGTATTTGTATATATAGATATGTTTGTATATACATATATATATATATATATGTGTGTGGGTGTATGTATGTTATTTATTTTTTCTTTTTTTCTTTCTGTAACCTATATATAGGCTTAACCTTTTTATGTACTTCAGTGTTCCTGAGGATGTCATTAGACGAAAGCGCTTGAGCACCATTTTGTGTTTCCTTTCCTTCGTGGTTTTATTCATCACATATATATATATATATATATATATATATATATATATATGATGTTATCATATATATATATATATATATATACATACACAAACAATTCACAAACAGCACGTGATCTCCTTAATAAGCAAGGAACCACAGGGAAACAAAAATAAAACACGAAGTCCAAACGCTTTCGCGATATACTCACATCTTCAGGGACAAGGGAGAAATAGACAGAATTTACAAAGTACACGAGTTTAAATACATAAGCGAAAAAATTCCCCAATAGGCAACTCAATCTAAAAACATAATCTAAAAATTTCCTAATAGGTAACTTAATCTAAAGGCTACTAAACTATCGAATACATAGAAAACTATTAACTACAGAGAAATTATACAATTAAAAATGCACACATAAAAATAATAACAGTTATTAAAAATAAAATTTATTTATAAGGAGGATTAAATAATTAAAACTGGCAATTAAGTGGCAAGAATGCAGTAGTCTAAGGAAAAAGATGTGGCGCAATCATCGACACGCGCTGTTTCCAGAATATTCCACCACCTTTCTGACAATGTATGAATCTAATTTGTAAAGGCCAGGACTAATATTAAGAACATAATCAAAATTATTCTTGATCACACTCGATTCAATTATATTTCTACTAACAATGGATTTACTAGAAATCAATTTGGAGGCATTTTTCCAGTCTATGGGATGGTTAGTATCTCTTAAGTGAATGAAAATGGCATTAGATTCTTGACCGGTTCTTGTGCTGTATTTGTGCTGCTTAATACGTAATTCTAGGGTCTTGCCAGTTTGACCAATGTAAAATTTATTACATAATGTGCATGGAATTTTATATATACACAACCCTGTTCATTTAAAGGAGAGTTTTTAATCATTATATTCTTGATTACATCTAAATTTTTGAACGCAATATTTACGTTAAAAGTCCTCAGTCGTTTCGGCAGTTCAAGGATATTTTCATTAAATGGGAATGCTAAGATATTTTTAGTGGCATAAGGATTTTTGTCTTTTACCTCGTAGAAGGTTTTCTGGATCTTTTCCGTTTGGGGGCTAGCAGCGAATTTTAATGAAAATCGGTATACTAATGTAGTTTTGGTCACTGATTTCAAAAATAACTTTCTTTTTTTTGGAGAAATGAAAAACAAACCTGTTAGAGCACTTTAAATAATTAATGTGTTTTTAACGAAAATATCATGACTTAACCTAACCAATCGTTAAGGCCGTACAGTTGACCTAACCGGGCATTCAATTGACCTAACTGGGCATTAATTTTTTATTTTTTTCTGCTACTTTTACAGATCTGCCGGGATCCTTCAAAAAACGCATTCTTCGTAAAGTTGCACTTTTTACCGTTTGACCGACGCTTTTGGCAACGAAAGAACTGGGTATTTTTATCAAAGGAACACACTTTCCCAAACTTAGAGCACTTTTTTATAAACAGTAGCAGTTTGTGACTCTGGCTAAATTTAACACAATCCTCTGTAACTAGTTTAAGCTAGTTAAAACATATTAATTATTTAAAGTGCTCTAACATGTTTGTTTTTCATTTCTTCAAAAAAAGAAAGTTATTTTTGAAATCAGTGACCAAAACTACATTAGTATACCAATTTTCATTAAAATTCGCTGCTAGCCCCCAAACGGAAAACACCCGGTTTTCTTTGCCATTTTTAAAGATTTATCTATGCAGTTCTTTGGATATTTTAAATCAAACGCAATTTTATATATTTTACTAATTTCATCATCAATGAATTCTGGGCTACAAATTCGTAAGCATCTTAGCTAAGAACAAAGAGAAAACGGTACGTTTTACATTAATGTGGTGAGCCGAATAATAATGTATATAGGAACAATTATTGGTGGGTTTTCTGTAAATATTGTACCTAAACTTTTTTCCTGACCTATATATTAAAACATCAAAAAATGGGATCGATCAGTCTTTTTCTATTTCAATTGTAAAATTGATAGAGGAAGTTAAATTCACTGGCCAACAAAATGAAACTTTTTTTTCTCATCACAAACATGATCACACTTTTCTTAATGCATCTTTCGCGCTGATTCCGAATCTGGTTTTATTTTATTTCTAGCACGTATAGTTATATAGATACACTGGTTTTGATATTTTTAAGTTTTTGATATTGCTATAAGAAAATTTATGGATGTATAGATCACACTTAGGAATGCTAAACAACAAATACATCATATACCTTATTCAATGTACTTATAAATAAAGAATATATACATTATTTTATTAAAAGTGCTGTGAGTGTGATTTCCTTTTGTAAATTTGGCCTGGATTGTCACGATACAGCATCCAACAATGGTCCGCCATCATGCTTTCATTCCAATATCCTTGGTAGCGCTTCTCCATCATCTGAATATCTTGATGGAAGCGCTCTCCTTGCTCGTCACTCACTGCACCAAGGTTTTCAGGAAAGAAATCTAAGTGGGAATGCAGGAAGTGAATTTTTAACGACATTCGACACTCCATTTCTTTGAAGGCATCAAGGAGGTTCTTGACTCCATCCTTATACGCAGGTGACTTGTTGCTTCCAAGAAAGTTTTCACATATCCATTTGAACGCCAGCCAAGCCTTCAATTCCAGCGGACTTAGGACTTTTTCAAATTCAGTGTCATTCAAAACCTCCCTTATTTGTGGCCCAACAAAAATTCCTTCCTTCAATTTTGCTGCAGTAACCTTCGGAAATTTCCTTGAAAGGTATTGGAACCCTTCAGAATTGACTTTACCCATTGCTTTAACAAAATTCTTCATTAAACCAAGTTTAATGTGAAGAGGTGGCAGATAGATCTTTTGGGGATCCACTAAAGGGACAGACTGGACATTGCTTATCCCTGGGACATATGTATACTTAAGTGGCCAGTCACTTTTGGTGTAATGTTCTATAGTGGCGCGACTGTCCCACAGGCAAAGGAAACAACAAAATTTTGTGAATCCTGACTGCATACCCATAAGCATTCCTATAACTTTTAGATCTCCACAAACATTCCATTGATGACTGTCGTATTTGATTGCCTTAAGTAGTATATCCATATTGTCATATGTCTCTTTTAGATGGACGGAATGGGCAATGGGGATGGATGGCATTATATTACCATTATGCAAAAGAACTGCTTTCAGGCTTCTCTGCGACGAATCAATAAAGAGGCGCCACTCAGATGCCACATACGTCTGAGATATGGCTGTAAATAGTCCATTGATGTCATGGCAATAACAGAGAGGACCGTCTACTGAAAAGAATGCTGTTAATTCAAAATTCCGCTTTCGGTAGTAACTAATACGAACATTGTTCTCAAGTAAATTGTTCTCCTTTAGTCTTGAGGCGAGAAGCTCTGATTTCTCTTTAGACAGCGATAAGTCTCTAACAAGATCATTCAACTGTCCTTGGGTTAACTTTTTAGGCTCTAAATGTCTACCTTCAAAAGTGTACTCTGGTTCTGTAGATGATCCGGAAACGCCAGTTGCACCTTCATCACTTTCCATGTCATCTATGATAGAATCTAGCCTATCACTTGGGGGAATTGGCATGGGCAATGTTTCATCATGTTTTACTGGTCTACGAGCTGAATCCAAGTTTGGATATACAATCTGGTGTTTGTTCTTGGCAGAAAACCCCATTAAGTTCACACTACAAAAATAACAGTCTTCATGATGATCTCTCGGCTCCCTCCATATCATGGGTATGGCAAGTGGCATTGAAGCTTTCTTTTTGTTAAGCCAATCACGTAATCCATTTGAACAGCCAGAACAGATTTGATGTGGCGCCCATGGTTTATCTTGGTCACCTAGATGGCAACCAAAGTATAGCTTGTATATTTTCTTAATGTCGGTTGTAATACTTCGTCGCTGTGTTTTAGTTGTCAACTGGCCGCATACGAAACAGAACTTGTCGGGGTCATTCTTACATTGTCGAGGCATGTTGACTGACCTGAGCAAACTATAAATTAAAAAAAAATGTACACCAACTTGACACAACAAGTTCTTGGACTGGACTGATCTTTTGACACAAAGCACGGCGTTGTTGCCTGAATCACAATGCTGCTAGACGTAAAAGCTCACACCTG
This sequence comes from Bathynomus jamesi, assembly GCA_023014485.1. Classification (NCBI taxonomy): domain Eukaryota; kingdom Metazoa; phylum Arthropoda; class Malacostraca; order Isopoda; family Cirolanidae; genus Bathynomus; species Bathynomus jamesi. Next base: position 831,213 of record JAJOZX010000839.1, read on the forward strand.
AAATACATAAGATGTATAATTAAGATAATTGAAATAAATAAGATGAATAAACTAAAAAAAACACAATAAAATAACACAATCAAATGTTGAAATATTAGTATTTTGCCTATTTAAAATGGTTAAATCTGTGTAGTTATATATATGCCTTCATCTTGAAAACTATACGTGCTAGAAAAAATCTGAATGCAGTTTTGGAATCAGCGTGAAATATGCTATCCAGCCACCACAAAGTTTACTCTGATGAAAAATCTTTGTTGACCAGTGTTATTAAGCTTGGATAAGAATTCATTGAGATTTAAATTTTCTGGCCAAAGACAAAGAACATCATCTACGTATCTAAACTAGAGACCTGCACGGGTACGGGTAAGCCCGTGGGCCCGTGTCCGGCCCGTCCCACGGGCGGGTACGGGCGGGCCGAATCATGTTTATAAAAGTTAGCGGGCGGGTACGGGCGGGCCGAATCATGTTTATACAAGTTAGCGGGCGGGCACGGGCGGGGCCGAATCTATAAAAAGCATGCAACGCCGCAGCGGGTGAGGCAGCGAGGCAAGGCAGGAACTGGAGCCGCGGAGTGCATGCGCCATGCATGCGTGCCTGCGTGGGACATGCAAACGACAAACAACATCCATGCCTGTGTTTTGGTTGTTAATTATGAATTTTATTACCTCTGCCAAGGAAGTTATGTTTTCACCCGCAACATATAAATAACGTATATATAACGACGTGCAAAAATAATGAGAAATAACTTAGAAATTAAACATTAGAAATTAGAGTATTCGTATCGTACGCCGGCACCACGTGACCAAAGCCAACCTGACCAGCTGACCTTACCGAGGCTAAGTAGCCTATGTTTCCCTGCTGTATACAGTCACAGTGTATAGCAAAACTAGAACTTATCGTACAGCGATACTGACCTAATTTCAATAATTACCATAATAACAATGAATATGAGAATAAGGACAATAGATAGTAATAATAATGATTTTTTTTTGGCTAATGGAAGAAATGATATAGGTGGGTGATTTTCGCTTTTCGATACGTCTTACGCTTATGGTTTTGCAAATGAGATCGAGTAAGATGCCGACCAGCGCGGCAGCGCTATTTACGATTGCATAATGTTTAACACATGTTAGCTACATTATATTGCCACAGTATATAATTGAATGCCAAACCTTTACCTATGTTGATTATGCGTATTTAAAATATATATAAACATTTTCTTTTCTAAAGTTTTTGATTTTGTTTGAACGATGATAAGAAATTTTTGAACATAAGTATTTGCTGGAACTAACTGGCATTTTTTCAGCTATGCTACTATAATGCTAGCCTCTCTCGCCTCTGGCTGTAGTCGCTGTACCCTTTTGTACAAATAGAATTTGTTCGTGATGGTCTCACCATTTCTGCGTAATTAGTGCATACTGTACGACAAATACTTGTCTTAATTACCTTAATTGTTTATTAGTAGATGTGCTTTCTAGTTTCTATCCTATGTTTAGTATGTTATACATTTTATTAAATTAAAATTGTCCCCAAACTGCAACATCCTATCAGTGAAGCAGTGATTAATTCAAAACTGCGTTCGGGGGAATTAATTCTACAGCCAGTTTCAAACAGAAAAAGCAAAGTATGGGATAATTTTGACTTAGTTATTGATAAGAACAGTAAAAAGGAACAAGGATTTGTTCAATGTAAAAAGTGCAAAAAAAAACTGACATATAGTGGTTCTAGAGGAGGCACTTCCCATCTCTCTCGTCACAAATGTGGCACAAGTACTTCACAATCACAAAGCTTAGCTTCATTTTTCCAAAAGAAAGTACAAGTGACAATGAAGACCAAACAAGAAATGCTAGATGCATGTGTCAACTTTTGTGCTAAAGACATAAGACCATTTGAAACTTTAAAAGGTGAAGGCTTCCTAAATCTTGCACAAAAACTTATTGCAGTTGGCGCGTCTTATGGTAATATTGACGTAAATGAGGTTATTTCTCATCCAACCACTATTTCTAGTCGAAAGCTCTTGTCACTTTCTTGAAACAAAGTGGATTAGTAAGCAAATTGAGACATACTGTTCGTCAAGAAGTAGAAACAAGATGGAATTCGAAGCTTGCTATGCTAGAGTCGATTCTAGATCAATATAGTAGCATCGAGGATTTGATGGAAGAAAGAAATTTGAACCACTTAGAGAACATTTCAAAAGGCAGTCTTGAAGAGTTAGTATGTTTTCTGAAGCCATTTAAAGATGCCAGTGATACGCTAGAAAGTGAAAAATCTCCAACTCTACAGCTAATATTGCTTTATCACTTGAAACTTCTTAAACATTTGAACGTTTCTGAAAATGACACAATAAATATAAAAACCTTGAAAGAACGTGCAAAAGAATTTCTTCATGCTAAATACAGGGTGTCCCAGAATTAACTATCTATTTCAATGAAATCGGACAAATTTTTTAAAAACACGCTGTTATTTATGTTTATCATGTTTAATATGTGTTAAAAATGTATAAATTTCTAAATTTTTTCCATAATTTTATTTTCATAATTTTTTCATTATCTGGTCCAATGAAAGACCGTCTGAAGTCATAGAATGGCAAAGAGACTCTCCAAAAGTTAACGTATGGCTTGGAATGACCAAATCCAAAATTTATGTCCCATTCTTCTTTGCGGTAGCAACTGTAACAGGTACCGTCTACCTTGATATGCTTCAGCAGTTTCTCGAACCACAGCTTCTTGATGATGGCATTCTTGATAATGTTGTGTTTCAACAAGATGGAGCACCATAAATTTTGGATTTGGTCATTCCAAGCCACACGTTAACTTTTGGAGAGTCTCTCTGCCATTCTATGACTTCAGACGGTCTTTCATTGGACCAGATAATGAAAAAATTATGAAAATAAAATTATTAAAAAAATTTAGAAATTTATACATTTTTAACACATATTAAACATGATAAACATAAATAAAAGTGTGTTTTTAAAAAATTTGTCCGATTTCATTGAAATAGATAGTTAATTCTGGGACACCCTGTATAAAGTGTTGCCTATTCATAAAATTTCTCTATTTCTATGGCCTAAATTTCGTCAGCTTAGAATGCTAACTGACATTGAGCGTGCAGAAGTGCTAACAAGTATTCGTGAGCAAATTCATGTTGACCTTATGGACAATGAGAAAGTAACTGATGAGCCTGAAAGAGCTTGTTCATCTCCGAAAAGAGTAAAGACTTCAGAATTTGATGAATAGGAAGACATACGATGTCATAATGAGGAATCCCAAAGTTCGGTTTCTTGTAAAGAACTTGAGCAGTACATGAGCTACAAAATTGATGAGGAAAGTGATGTTCTTCAGTTTTGGAAAACTCACGAATCAATGTTCCCATTGCTTGCTAAACTGGCTAGGAAATACTTAAATATTCCTGCATCCAGTGCATCCAGCGAAAGGAACTTTAGTACTGCGGGAATTACACTTGCACAGAGGAGAACTAATTTAAAAGAAGAAAATGTCGACGATCTTTTGTTTCTGCATTGCAATTTGGAATTTTAAAACCTCCATCAATTCAGTGAGTACAAAATTAAATAATTTTACTATCTATTTAATTTTCATAGGTATATTTTGAAAGATACTTAAGTATTATCAACAAAAATATTACTGGTCGTGCATATCTTAAACTTAAATACACAGGTTGGTTTAGGTTCCAAAACAAAATAAATCACGAGCCGCGGGTACGGGCGGGCCCCAAAGCATGAAAAAAATTACGGGCCGGGTACGGGCGGGCCCTAAAACATGAAAAAAAAATTACGGGCCGGGTACGGGCGGGTTATATAAAAAGATTACGGGTACGGGCGGGTGCGGGCCGCAAAATATCGGCCCGTGCAGGTCTCTAATCTAAACTACGAAACATAATTTGGCAGAATCTTCCTTAATAATTTACTTTCAAAAAACTCCATATATAAGTTACTTAAAGTAGGAGAGAGGGAGTTTTCCATAGCCATACCAAATTTTTACCAAAAATATTCATTGTTGAACACAAATTTCAAATATACTATGCACAGCTTAATCAATTCTATAATGGTAGTCACAGGTAATGGCAAGTTGTGCTAAACTAATTCTTCCGAAAAACTAATAGATCCTCCACCGGGACTCTTGTAAATAACATCACAGCTTACCAGTCTGAAATTGTAATTGGTACTGATACTATTTAATTTCTCTACAAGGTCTACATTATTATTTATGTGTGATTGTGAAATTGTGCCCAGGAGAGGATTAAGAATGGATACAAACCATTTGGACAGCTTATACGAGATAGATCCTATAGAGCTAACAATGGGTCATGCAGGATTATTTAGCTTATGAGTTTTAATCGGACCATACATATACGGTAATGACGGTGAAGTACTCAAGAACTGTTTAAGTAATACTTCTTCTCCCTTCAAAGTTGTTTAATTTTCTTGTTAAATGCGCTGTTCACTGTTCAAGAGGATTATTTCTTAATTTCACGTAAATGTCCGAGTCATTCAAAAGATCATACAGTTTTTCGAGGTAGACTTCTTTATTGAGGATCACTAAGGCATTTGATTTATCGGCTTTGGTTATATTAGAATCTGATCTTTTCTTAAGGACTCATAAGAATCGTAAAACCTCTGTGGACAATTTGAAATGGAAGCAAAAAACTTCACTTTTCTACGTGAAGGTCAAAATATGATAATAAAAGCCCACTCTAATAGACAGAATCCACTTCCACAACAGTTTCGATGCCCACTGGCATCCTCTTCGGGTGGATACAGAAAAACGAATGTTTAGACGTGGCACCATATACTAGACCTTTACAAATATTCACATCCTCCATAGGTAAATCACTATATTTTTCTAAGTTGCAGAAAGCCTTAGCTATTTCTACATAGTCCACATCCTTTTTAGCTGCTGAAAAATTTATTCCGTAGCCAAGAGCTGTAACCATATTTTTATCTAGCACTTTATCTGATAGATTTATCACGAATCCGGGGTTAGCATCCTTTAGTAGTATAGCCGAAAAAGGGGAGAGTGCAAAAATGTTGCAAGTGAGTACGTAATGTTGCAAAGGGGGTGGGGGTTGTTGCAAAGGGGGTGGGTGTTGCAAAAAAAAGAGTACTGGCCTTTGTTGCCAACCGGGGTTGCAAGGGGCATGCAACTTGGAGGCGGAGTTCTCCCCCAAGCTATTCCCCCCAAAGGGCCAGAAAGGAGAGAAAGGAGCCAAGTGCATATTAAGACTTCAGCCGAGTAGGCGTTGTCTTATAGGCTCCTAATCAGCCAGTTGGCTGAGCCAAGGGGGGGGAGGGGTACACCTGAAGAGAGAGAGAGAGAGAGAGAGAGAGAGAGAGAGTAGTTGCCTTTGATTGCAAGGCATGCAACTTGGAGGCGGAGTTCTCCCCCAAGCTATTTTCGTTTACCTAACCTAAGAGGCCTCTAAGGGGTTTTCCCAAAGGGCCAGAAAGAGAAAGGACCAGAGGTCCTTGCTCGGCTGGGAGCCGAGCTTGTAATGACTCCGTCATCAGCTTCTCGGTCTTTTATAAACCTCTATTCTGGCTGAGTTGCCAGATAGCGCCATGTATTCAGTTGCCAGATAGCAATATTTAAAACCATATATTAATCATCCATTTAAAGAGTGTACCACAATATATATTTATATGACGGTAGCTAATCGATGAATCCAATTAAATTCTGTTTATTAAATAAATAATTTTTACACACTTAATTTTTATTATAAATATTTAAGTCACGAATATCAGTGGGAAAAACGAACGGAAAAGAAAATTTGCGAAACAATTCAAAACATACGATCGTCATTCCCCCACCCATCTGCGCTTGTATATATAATAAACTAATGAACCACTCGTGTGCACAAACCATATAAAATACCACAATATATTTATATAGTTAATCAAATGGAAGATTCAACCATATAAAATACCACAATATATTTATATAGTTATTCAATTGGAAGATTCAGCCATATAAAATGCCACAATATATTTATATAGTTAATCGGAAGATTCATTTAAAGTTGAAATTACCCAAAACACAATCCGCTATAACGGGGCGGGACGACTAATGACATCTTTATATTTTCTCCAATAGATTTAATGCACGTATTACCCCGACCTAATCCCCCATCTGTGTTTATATATATATAGAAAGAATCATAATAAACGTGTGTTTGTCAACCCTTATATATATATATATATATATATATTGAATTTCGCCGAATTAAAAACCAAAAAGCATGCTCGTACATTCCCCCATCTGTGTTTGTATATGAACAACTCGTGCACACACACAAAGGAGAAAGTAAAACGCTAATTGAAACATGATTTATTTAATAAACGAGATATTCAAGTTATATATATTTACAAATTCGATTTAATAAACGAGATATTCAAGTTATATATATATTTACAAATACGATTTAATAAAGGAGATATTCAAGTTATATATATATTTACAAATACGTGTAATAAATCAATAGATACGATTATATACAAGACAAATACGTGTCAGTTAACAATAGAAGCATCAAGCGTTATGGTATCCAAAGGGTACGGTATCATAGGTACCAGGTGACTGGTAACGTTTCCTATAGGTGTTACGGCACACCTTCGTACCCCTAAGTTCCTTCACGTCCCCACAGCTTCTGCGCCCGAAAATTGTGGGTGCCTACAATTAGTTGGGGAGGTCGTTCGCCCTCATCATCGTCCAAACACACTAGATCCTCAACGATTCAAAGTTAACAACCCGCCGATTCGCATGGTTGAGCGTAATACCCTTTGCCTTCACGATATATTTCATTTCCTCCCCCACCCTGACCCGTACCCCATAAGTTTTAGGTCCTGTTGAGACAAAAGAGTCGGCGTATGCGTTGTCCCCATACTCATCCTTGATCTCATCAGTGAGCTCGCCGAGGAACTCCCCAATAGCGGGCATGTATTCACCCTCCCTCTCTGTGAATATCACGCTATCTGTATCAGCATACAATACTCCGCCCAAGAGAATGCAATAGACCCCAAAGTTTTATACGGGCGTAGGCTGTTGTGAAGCTGGCCACAGGTATGTTTGTAACCCTTGAGGTATCTGTGGCCAATTCAGTGTTGTTGTACTTTATTATGTAAGTATTACCTACATTCACGATCTCCATGACCTCTTTATCGGGAGCATTGGCATAATCCCAGACATCGCTATAACTTTGTGCCAAATGAATGTTCGCTTTGCCAGTATTCTGCGCAAATTTTCCCCATATACTGTTTAGACACAACTTTGCACTAAAGCGCTTGCCAGGATTCTTTACAATTTGGACACGATCAAGTTGTATACCTTCGCGGTCGCGGTAACGTTGAATATAGGCAGACTTTTCATCTTCGGTATCAACTCCTCGCGGATACCCTGATGCCTCAACCTTATCCTTCAAAAAGGCGTTTATATATGGTATGAAAAGGTTGGGTAGCTTCTGAAACCTCCACACCTCATGTATCTTCAGTATTCTATAACCATGGCGTACGGCTAGGGCCAGCTCAGGACTTGTATATACGCCTCTGATCTTACGCTGGTGGGGTATATGGTTACAATCGCCGTTATCCTCTTCCGCGCACTTCACGCGCAGGGGAAACATGAGCTTGTCGTCGATAACGACAGGTAAGATTGGCATCCATAAATTGCGTGGGGGAGTACGTCTACGAAAGAGAGCCCAAAGTAACGATCATTCAAATTTTTTGAAAATTCATTGATGGAGGGCAGGTTAGGTCCCACCAGTTTCTCAGGAGCACCCACGGGGTACGGATTGTTCTTCATCACGTATGGGTATAAAGAACAGAAATCGTAGTAATGGAGCTTCACGCCCTCCGTAGGTGGAAAGTATAGTCTGAATGGATTTGTGCGTCCTCCAAACAAGCTATCACCACATTTGAGAGGATCCAGCACCATTGAACGCTTGATCGTGTTTATTTCCTCACGGTACACCTCATCTGTCTCCATCCGTGCATCCTATTCATGCTCCCACAAGACTTTGTGAGTGAACTGTGACGAGGACGAGTCTGTCCTTTGGATTCGGGTCAGATGACGGTGATGTAGACGATTATTGGGTGATAGTGCCATTTAGACGTTTGGCGGCTGAAGATGTAGAATATATTAGGACGTATAATGCAAGCCGCCCAAAAGTAGTATAGCCTTCAATATGGACAACTTCACGGTAAATATTGACCGTGTATTCCGTGTTGCGGGTCATAGTGCCATACCGTATACTCTAAACTTCAATCCGACTATTTACCGAAAACATATAAACGTCGATCGTGGTTGCGGCTTTATAGCAGTACTCTTAGCACGTATGTTTACTGTAGAAAATACACGGACTCAAAAAATTGGCTGCCTACGGTCGTGGAGCGTGCCCGTAAACTAGCTGTAGACTGTGAACTTGAATTTGACTGTAATATGGGTCCTGAAGAGCTGAGAAGGGTAGAACAGGAAATGAATGTCCGCATAGTTGTATTTGGGTTGGATGATCGTCGTAGGACTGTGTATGTTTTTAAAAGCTGTGTGAGAGATCGTACAAGACCCCTACTTATTTTAGGATTGTCAGGGACAACGTATCTCCCCATCCGTAATATAAGGTGGCTTTACGCGAGTTATGACAAAAGTCGAAAATATGGGAGACATCATGATTTATGTAAGGGGTGCCTCGAGTTTGCGGATGATATAGTGAGACATTGTAAAGAATGTCACATGGTATGTGAGCAGTATAAAAGCACCAAATGTGAAAGCCGTGTAGTTGAAGCTGAGAAGAGAGACTGTGATGTGTGTAGACGCACATTTTTCAATAATAGCTGTTTTGATTTCCATAAATCAATTGGCACGTGCAGGAAAATGAGAATCTGTGAATGTGGTAGGTTTCACACTGGATAATTGGGAGAAATTTAAGCACAAGTGTGACGTAATTCACTGTCCTACATGCCAGGAGGAATATAAGGCGGATGGAGTAAAGCATGTATGTTATATGAAAGATGCTAAGCCTAAAAATAACCCTTGTATAACTGTATACTACGATATAGAAACATATACGAACGCTAAAACCAAAGAGGTAATTCCACATTTACTTGTGAGCCAGACCAGCTGTGATGAGTGTATGGGCATCGAATGTGACGAGTGCCCCAAATGCGGTAAACGGACAAACGTTTTTAAAACGAATGTCCGCGATAGTCCTGTGAAACTATTTGTGTCCTATATTGTCAAGTTAGCCGACAAGTTCAAAAAAATGACTGTGTATATTCTCGTCCATAACGGGGCAAAGTTTGACACGCAGTTCCTTTATAAGGAGTTGCTTGAACACGAATCCTCTGAGATATTTACAGGTGATCCATTGAAAAGAGGCAACAAATTAATACAGATGCAGATAAGAGGCAATGTACAATTTAAAGATACTTTATTATTCACACCTTGTAAATTAGCAAAGCGACCCAAGATGATGGGAGTAGCAGTTGAAGTTTCCAAAGGATACTTCCCTTACACTTTCCTCACCAGCGAGACTTTAAACTACGTAGGCCCACCACCGCCCAAACATTATTTTGACTGTATGGATGAATGTGAAGAATTTGATCGATACTACAACAGTTTTAATGAAAGTAACCCTTATAATATAGCTGATGAATGTGAGCGTTATTGCGTGATTGATGTGCGCGTGCTTAGAGTATGTTTCCAGTCCTTTAGAAGGATGTACATAGCCCGTTTCAAATGCGATCCACTGCAAGTCGCAACCACCATCGCATCATTATGTTTTACGGTGTTCAAGAATAACTTCATGCCTAAAGACACCTTAGCCATTATTCACCGAAACAACCCCCGCAGTTACGGACACAAGGCTATTTACTGGCTCATACACCTACAGGAACAGACAGGTGTATACATAAAGCACGCCCGCAACACGGGTGAAGTACCCATTAAGATTAATGGACGTGTTTTTTGGGTTGATGGGTTAAGTGAAAACGTGTCACTGGTGTGAAGACTGTGTACTCCTTTAACGGTTGCTGGTGGCATGGATGCCCCCGTCCTGAGTGCGGAATCGCCGGAGATATCCACGGTAAATCTCCTGCCGACTGTCTTGCATGGACCCGCACCCGCGATCAACTTATAGGATCACAGTTCACTCACAAAGTCTTGTGGGAGCGTGAATATGATGCACGGATGGAGACAGACGAGGTGTACCGTGAGGAAATAAACACGATCAAGCGTTCAATGGTGCTGGATCCTCTCAAATGTGGTGATAGCTTGTTTGGAGGACGTACAAATCCATTCAGACTATACTTTCCACCTACGGAGGGCGTGAAGCTCCATTACTACGATTTCTGTTCTTTATACCCATACGTGATGAAGAACAATCCGTACCACGTGGGCGCTCCTGAGAAACTGGTGGGACCTAACCTGCCCTCCATCAATGAATTTTCAAGAAATTTGAATGATCGTTACTTTGGGCTCTCTTTCGTAGACGTACTCCCCCACGCAATTTATGGATGCCAATCTTACCTGTCGTTATCGACGACAAGCTCATGTTTCCCTGCGCGGAAGTGCGCGGAAGAGGATAACGGCGATTGTAACCATATACCCCACCAGCGTAAGATCAGAGGCGTATATACAAGTCCTGAGCTGGCCCTAGCCGTACGCCATGGTTATAGAATACTGAAGATACATGAGGTGTGGAGGTTTCAGAAGCTACCCAACCTTTTCACACCATATATAAACGCCTTTTTGAAGGATAAGGTTGAGGCATCAGGGTATCCGCGAGGAGTTGATACCGAAGATGAAAAGTCTGCCTATATTCAACGTTACCGCGACCGCGAAGGTATACAACTTGATCGTGTCCAAATTGTAAAGAATCCTGGCAAGCGCTTTAGTGCAAAGTTGTGTCTAAACAGTCTATGGGGAAAATTTGCGCAGAATACCGGCAAAGGGAACATTCATTTGGCACAAAGTTATAGCGATGTCTGGGATTATGCCAATGCTCCCGATAAAGAGGTCATGGAGATCGTGAATGTAGGTAATACTTACATAATAAAGTACAACAACACTGAATTGGCCACAGATACCTCAAGGGTTACAAACATACCTTGGCCAGCTTCACAAAGCCTACGCCCGTATAAAACTTTGGGGTCTATTGCATTCTCTTGGGCGGAGAGTATTGTATGCCGATACAGATAGCGTGATATTCACAGAGAGGGAGGGTGAATACATGCCCGCTATTGGGGAGTTCCTCGGCGAGCTCACTGATGAGATCAAGGATGAGTATGGGGACAACGCATACGCCGACTCTTTTGTCTCAACAGGACCTAAAACTTATGGGGTACGGGTCAGGGTGGGGGAGGAAATGAAATATATCGTGAAGGCAAAGGGTATTACGCTCAACAATGCGAATCGGCGGGTTGTTAACTTTGAATCGTTGAAGGATCTAGTGTGTTTGGACGATGATGAGGGCGAACGACCTCCCCAACTAATTGTAGGCACCCACAATTTTCAGGCGCAGAAGCTGGGGGGCGTGAAGGAACTTAGGGGTACGAAGGTGTGCCGTAACACCTATAGGAAACGTTACCAGTCACCTGGTACCTATGATACCGTACCCTTTGGATACCATAACGCTTGATGCTTCTATTGTTAACTGACACGTATTTGTCTTGTATATAATCGTATCTATTGATTTATGACACGTATTTGTAAATATATATATAACTTGAATATCTCGTTTATTAAATCGTATTTGTAAATACATATATATATAACTTGAATATTTCGTTTATTAAATCGTATTTGTAAATATATATAACTTGAATATCTCGTTTATTAAATAAATCATGTTTCAATTAGCGTTTTACTTTCTCCTTTGTGTGTGTGTGTGTGTGTGTGTGTGTGTGTGTGTGTGTGTGTGTGTGCGCAGGTGAAAGTTCTAAGCTCCGCCCACTGTAAGACCGTGAGTCATGCTACTCTCTGGGAGTCCCTGCGTGGTCAGTCGACTGCAGTAAGCCCGAGAGATCAGACGTGTATTCTGAAGAAAAGATCAGACGTGTATTCAAATGGCTACCTTTAATATTGCTTGTACAACGTTTATGAAATGGTATTCAGCAAAGTGCCAGGATGTGGTGGATACCGAAAAACTTCCTATTCCTCCCTCCTATGCCTCTTTTAAAAACACATTGGATTGTGCGAAGTTCCACGATGTACAAATACTCTACGGATGTTCTGGTGAGACCGTTGAAGGCTTTCGTTGCACAGACGATGTGCTGAAGTATACTGCAGAGCTAAACTTTATAAAGTCTCACATACACCGTGAAGTAAAAGAAACAACGCGTGCAGAAGAGAAGCAGCAGGTATGGCTAATGAGTCTTGCGGATGGGTGGTGTGACAAGCGGTATTACGTCATGCTACACCATGTCGATTACTCATACCCTACGACTGAAAATGTGAATCTCGTGATCATGGACAATCTTAAGTATTTTTATCACTATATTAACGTATATCATGATGAGGTTCGTAGTGAGGTTGTGGCTAGTGCCCTGCGTGAGTTTTTAACAGACTTTAGATACGAGTATCGTTTGATGGGCAGAAAGGAAAAATATGAGCATATGTTCCTCTCAAATAGTGCGCCGGAGTGTGAAGATGTTTAGTAAACCATAAAATGTGCCTAGTTCTTATCCTGAGGTAAACTGTCTGGTGCGTAGGTTGGTAGTGATGAAATTAATTCTTGTACCGGAAAAACAAATATGTACAACAATTCGGTACGACTCGCGGATCATACGAGTTCGAACAACCCCATTCACGTATCATCGAGTCAGCCGCCCGTCGAACCGTTCCTGCCTACCTGCTTGCCTCACACGGCTCATAGTTATCTCAGAGCTTGAGCCGAGTGGACGTGCGCTCCTCGAATACGATGGAACTTCCTTTGAGCAGCATTCTCAACGCCTCGTACGATGTGTCCGTGACGAAATCGTTGCGCGTGTTCAGGCGTAAATCCGGTACCGTTAGCTATGTACTGGAAACGGAATGTAGACAAACAAACAAACGGGTTTATTTAAGTGTCGAGGAGATGAATAGAATCTTCGTGATAGTTGAGAAGTGGAGTGAAGATCGTTATAAAATACCTGCTAACGTAGGTACAAAAAGAGAGCAGATTAGTGACGCACCCTCATACGCCGTTGTATGTACGTTGTGTATAAATAACGATCGGCCGTGCATTGATATACGGCTGATGTGGAAGAATGTTTCTGATAATAACGCTCTTGTTCCGACGCGAAACCGTTTCATCCTCTACAGAATGTTTGAAATCGTTGGATTCCGCAAGCTGAAACCTATATTAGACGCGCGTGTTACGGATATGCTTTATTTTGATACAGTACTTGAATACGCATACACCGCTCTGCTCGATGGGTTTACCGAGTGTAGGGCTGGTGAGAATGGTCTAGAGCTGGACGTTTATTTAAAAAGTTTAGACTCTTTGAAATACCATGAACTTTGGTACAAAGCAATTGATCGGTACAAGGCTGAGCTCACCTACACCGTTCACCCTGAAGAACTATTTCTTTATATAACGCGCAGTTGTCGTAACGATTTAGAAGATTATTTCAATTGCCGCTATGTTGAGTGAGTTCACGATTGAAAAGCTCGAGTCGGTAGAAATAAACCCTCGATTGGAAAAGCATGCTTATAAACTTGTGTTTAATAATGTAGCTAACGATGAACTCTTTGTGCGTGCTTTTGATTGTATTCTAGACGTATTTAAAGATGATTTACCAACTGGTTGTAAAGTGGGAACAAAAATAGTACTGAACGATATGAAAGCCCTTCATATCGAATACAGATTTCCCTATACTTTAAGCGGTGAAATATTATTAAACTGCGTATACTGCGTAATGCAGAGCAATAATGATGTAATTGTAAACTCGATTAAGTGCGAGTTTAGTATTTTGAAAAAAAAGTGAAATGTATTTATATATTTTGCTTGATATTTCTCCTGTACTGTTATGATTATATGCATATTTCTATTATTATTGAAATGTATATTTATTTCTATATATCTCCATAATTGTGTGTATATATTTTTTTGATTATATACATATTCCTCAATTATTATTGAAATGTATATTTATTTCTATATATCTCCATAATTGTGTGTGTGTATATATTTCTTATTATTGAAATGTATATTTATTTTCTATATATTTATAATAAACAGAATGATGCAATGTTGTTTTACTTAATTCTAATTATGACATGTTACGCCTTCTAAACCTACTAGCGGAATTCTATATGTATACAATGGTATCTGGCAATGCTAAAAAGTGGTATCTGGCAACTGAATACATGGCACGAAATCTTTTAATTGTTTAGTGAGACAACTCACCATAATAATGCTAAAAAGTGGTATCTGGCAACTGAATACATGGCGCATAGCGGAATTCTGAATGTATACAATGGTATCTGGCAATGCTAAAAAGTAGGCGTCTATAATAATGTATACAATGGTATCTGGCAACATGGCAACTCAAGCCATTTACGTCTTCTAAGCCAACTGGCTGATTAGGAATCTATAATAATGTATACAATGGTATCTGACAATGCTAAAAAGTAGTATCTGGCAACTCTAGCCATTTACGCCTTCTAAGCTTATTGGCTGATTAGGCGTCTATAATAATGTATACAATGGTATCTGGCAACTCAGTCTTCGATTAGAATTAAATATATAGCACAAACTGAATACATGGCGCTATCTGGCAACTCAAGCCATTTACGCCTTCTAAGCCAACTGGCTGATTAGGAACCTATAAAACAACGCCTACTCGGCTGAAGTCTTAATATGCACTTGGCTACTGCCAGGTGAACACCTCTCCTCCTTTCTCTCCTTTCTCTTGGGGGAGAACGCCGCCTCCAATTTTTCCTTGTTGCACCTGCAGCATTCCCTCTGTGGGGTATTTTTTTTGCAACACCCCACCCCCTTTGCAACACCCCAACCCCCCTTTGCAACAACCCCACCCCCTTTGCAACATTACGTAATCACTTGCAACATTCTTGCACTCTCCCCTTTTGCGGCTATACTACTTTCTTTGTGCAATCACTTTTTTCCATTAGAATTTGTAACTTAGCATCCAGTTTTCTTTTCACGGCACTACACTCTCGACTAAGTTTGTTGTAACAATAGTCCAGTAAGCAAAGTTTCCATACAGTTGGAATTGCCCGGTCAAAACTGTATCTTCTTGACCGGGAAACCTTAAAAGTTTCTTCAACTTCAATCTTAGT
Organism: Bathynomus jamesi; assembly: GCA_023014485.1. Lineage (NCBI taxonomy): Eukaryota > Metazoa > Arthropoda > Malacostraca > Isopoda > Cirolanidae > Bathynomus > Bathynomus jamesi. The sequence continues at coordinate 846,500 of JAJOZX010000839.1, forward strand.
AATTTCTATATGCTTCTGCAACACTATTCTCTGGAACTCATCGAAGGAACGATCTCTCAAATACAGAAGTCTATCAGGGAGTAGCGATGAGGGGAGGACTTCTTCACTTAGACATCATCTTAGAAATATCAGACGAACCTTTCGATTGTGGGACTTAACTAAAGCAGAACAAAAGGTAGAAACAAACAATGCCAGGCCAGGGAAGTAAGCCTGGCATTGTTTGTTTCTACATTTTGTTCTGCTTTAGGTCTGCTTGGACTGCATGTTTTATTTTTCCGTTTCCCTGTGGTTCCTTTATATATATATATATATATATATATATATATATATACACACACAAACTCAGAATGGTCCCCTGAGAAACTTATATGTTAAACACAGTCCGTGTTATATATAGAGGTTCTGAATGTAGGGACTAGGCTTGCTTTAAACCCTAGGTCCATGTCCCAAAGCTGGATCCTGTCTGCTTTGCAGATAGTTGGTGAGGGAAGCTATATTTATGGGATCTCTTTGCGAGAGACCCGTTGCCCACGTCGGGCTAGCATCATGAAAAAGAAAAACTATGGTATTTGTCATTTACCATTACTTATTCGGACTATAGTGGATTTAATTTTCCCAGAAGAGTTCCTTGTTCCATGCACGGTCTGTGTTTAACATATATATATATATATATATATATATATATATATATATATATATATATATATTGCGGGGTGAGACGAGGCTCCTTGCTCTCCCCTTTGCTGTTTAATGTGTATATTGACGGATTAATTGCTTCACTTAATGAGGCAACAGTGGGATGTTGTAGATAACACAAGGTAAATAACTTAGTTTATGCCGATGATATGGTGTTAATAAGTCCCTCTGTTAAAGGTCTGGATCGGCTACTAAATGTCTGCGAAGTGTTTTCGCAGAAACATGATATTCTTTTTAATGTTACAAAAACTAAGGTTATGCAATTTCATCCTAAAAGTTGTAATCAGCCAGCTGATATGAGGTTTAAAATGAATGGTGAAGTAATTGAGGAAGTACAAGAGTTTAAGTATTTGGGTCAAACTATTACCAGCTCCTTGAGTGATGACTCGGATATAAGAAAACAATCTCGAAGCCTGTGTGCTAAAGCGAATATGACCCTAAGGAACTTTCGTTTCTGTACAAGTGAAGCTAAAGACACACTCTTTCGTACTTTCTGCAGTAATATATACGGTCAGCAACTCTGGGTGAATTATAAAAAAGGTTCTGGCAGAACCCGAAATTTGCTGTACAACAGGTCTTTTAGACTCTTACATAAATTAACCGCGAGATGCTCAGCTTCGCAAATGTTTGCTACCCGCAATGTCCCGAGCTTCCTGGAGGTAACAAGATGTGCTCAATACAGTCTAATGCAAAGAATTAAAAAATCAACCAACCCGATCATCCAAGCTATCCATGAGTCCTGCCATTTATCCTCTAAGCTACGTACTTCTTGGTACGAAAACGTCTGTCTGTAGCTCCACTTAACTTCGACAGTGCAGTATTATTTCTAATCAATTGTATATATTTCTATCCTTAGTATATGAACTGTCATTGTATTAATAATATTTGTCATATGGAGGATAGTCTGCCAATAAACCTTTTCATTTTCATTTTCATATACTTTATATATATATGAAATAGGATCCCTCCTAAGGAGATGTAGTTTTACATTTAGGATAAAAACGAAGACGTCGAGCCAAAAAGTCATTATATTTGGCTGCAGCCGACGTTTCGGGCAACTCTACCCATTTTCAAGGCCTAATAAATAAAAGCTAAAATTAATACATGACCAAAATATATGAATGTCAAGAACTAAAATTAATTTAAAGTACAAAAATTAAAACTGTTAAAGAATAAAAATTAAAATTACAAAGCAGAAAACAGGCATAAGCTAAAATCAAATAAAAAATAAAAATTACGTAAATGACAAAAATATACGAATGATAAAAATAAAACAAAACTAAAAACATTCAAACGTAAAATAGTTAAAAAACTTTACTAATAAAAAGTTAAACGAAAATAAAAAGTTAAACGACAATAAGAAGTTAAACGAAAAACACAAAAGTAAACTAAACATACCATGCTCACTTGACAGCCACAAAAAACAGGCGAAAAGGAGACAAGGTCACAAGGACAAGGGAAAAAATTTTAGTATGTAGGTATTCTAATTACCCCCTTTATATTAATTAGAATACCTACATACTAAAATTTTTTCCCTTGTGACCCTGTCTCGTTTTTGCCTGTTTTTTGTGGCTGTCAAGTGAGCATGGTATGTTTGGTTTACTCTTGTGTTTTCGTTTAACTTTTTATTGTCGTTTAACTTTTTATTTTCGTTTAATTTTTTATTAGTAAAGTTTTTTAACTATTTTACGTTTGAATGTTTTTATTTTTGTTTTATTTTTATCATTCGTATATTTTTGTCATTTATATAATTTTTATTTTTTATTTGATTTTAGCTTATGCCTGTTTTCTGCTTTGTAATTTTAATTTTTATTCTTTAACAGTTTTAATTTTTGTACTTTAAATTAATTTTAGTTCTTGACATTCATATATTTTGGTCATGTATTAATTTTAGTAGGAGCTGCGGCAGCGTATAATTTACTGACGTGTAAGTTGTGGAGGAGAGAGGTTAATACTAGGATAAAAATGAGAGTGTTTAACGCAGTGGTGCTTTCAGTCTTGCTGTATGGAGCGACGGCGTGGACACTGACGCGGACTGATGAGAGGAGGTTGGATACATTTGAGATGAGGTTGTTGAGGAGAATGGAAGGTGTGAGATAGGATGACTTTGTTAGGAATGATGTTATAAGGAGGAAGTTAAATCAGATTCCGGGAAGTGTGAGATTGAGAGAATGGAGGTTGACATTCTACAGATCTACAGAAGCTAAGGCTAACAAAGACCCTAAGATCCACTCTAAGGTTAGCCCGAGAGAAGGGAAAGAGTAGGGGGTTAAGAGAAGAGAAGAGAATAAGGGGTTAAGTAAGGAGCAACACCTATCACTCGTGGGTTAACATTCATTCAGAAAAAGAGAAAAAAGACTCACCATCATCATCCGCCAGCCACTGCCGACAAGTCAGAAAAATAGTCGGAGAGAATAAGAGAGGGGTGAAAGATGAAAAGAAGTAAAATAAGAACGCTTACAACCCATGCAAACACAGTCTTAACTCACAGTCATACCATGCAAACTACAAACATGCAAGAAAAGAGAGTTACAGACATGCAAAGTAAGAAGAGGATAAGAAAACAAAAGTAGGTAAAGTTAAACAAAAAGTGGGTTAGTTTACGCTACGAGCTACATCTACGTTCGTGTTAGTCTAAATTTATTTTTTTATTTTTTTATTTTTTTATTGTTTTTGCTGGCATCACACGCTGGCATGTCACAGGCTGGCATTTATCGTCAACAGACTCATCCTCGAGCACCACCACCAGAGCTCCTGTTGCTAACTTTGTTTTTTTTATTTTAAACAACGTTAATATTTTTAAAATGTCTGTCAAGATGGTTCTTAAACACATTAACGCCGGTAGAATGAACGACTGACGCGGGAAGATTATTCCATTTATCAATTACTTTGAACGTAAAGAAGTTTTTAGCGATATTAGTTATGAAACGTCTGCCACGCAACTTAAATCCGTTATTACGAGTATTACTATTATCGAAAGTGAACAATTTGTCAAAATTTACATTATCGATGTTATTAACGATTTTGAAAACTTCAATAAGCTCCCCCCTTAATCTCCTAGTTTCGAGTGAATACAGGTCTAACTCTTTAATCCTATCTTCATAAGGCTTGTTGCGCAATGACGGAATTAGTTTCGTGGCACGACGTTGAACCCTTTCTAACCTATCAATATCCTCACGCAAGTACGGGCACCAAAACTAAACGGCATATTCTAAATGAGGCCTGGCTAGGGACTTGTAAAGGGGCAATATAATATCCTTCGATTTAAATTCGAAATTACGCGCTATGAAGCCTAACATCCTATTAGCTTTTGCGCAAGACTCCAGGCACTGGTTCCTAACCTTTAAATCCTTAGATACGCGTACGCCTAAATCTACTTCCTCGTCAACGATCGCTAACTCCCTATCATCCATCGTGTACGTGTAATTATTGTTGCGAGAACCTATATGGAAAACTTTACATTTGTCTACGTTAAATTGCATCTGCCACATATCTGTCCACTCCATAATCCGATTTACATCGTCTTGGAGCCTATTACTATCGTCCTCGTTAACAACCTTACCGCCTATTTTAGTATCGTCCACGAATTTTGACACGTTACTAGTCAATCCTACATCTATGTCGTTAATGTAAATTACGAATAGCAATGGGCCTAACACTGAACCCTGTGGGACACCGCTACCTACATCTAACCACCCCGATTCACTACCATTAACTACGACCCTCTGTCTCCTAGCACGAAGCCATTCTTCTAACCAGTTAGCTACCTGACCGCGTATACCGTGCGCTTTGACCTTCGCAATTAGTCTCCTATGCGGAACTGTATCGAACGCCTTTTTAAAATCTAAATAAATAACGTCAGCTGCTCTATGCCTATCGTACTCGCGCACTATTTCGTTATAAAATTCTAACAAATTAGTTAAACAAGACCTATGGCGTCGAAACCCATGCTGACTACTATTAATCAAATCTCTACTTTCTAAGTGATCGATGATACGATCCCCAACTACGGATTCCAAAAGTTTACCGACAATTGACGTTAAGCTAATGGGCCTATAATTGGTATCTACTGCGCGGTCGCCTTTTTTAAAAATAGGCGTGACGTTAGCTAATTTGAAGTCTTCAGGAATAATCCCCGTTTCGAGTGACTGATTAAAAATCTTCGTTAAGAGGCCTACGATAACGTCTTTCAAATCTTTCAAATGCCTGGGATAAAAAGCGTCAGGGCCTGGAGCCTTGCTAACTTTTAGCCAATCGATATAATGCGCAATCTCAGCCTCGTAAACAGTTATTTCATCCCAAATAGTCTCGCTACTAAATGGAACGATATCGTTCACGTCGGGGACATTATTTACGTCTTCTACGGTAAAAACTGTCGCAAAAAAGTTGTTGAAAATACCCGCCATCGCCTGAGCGTCAGAAGCCAAAGCGCCATTAACATCCACAAGAGGGCCTATGTTATCTTTTATCGGCTTACGATTATTTATGTATTCAAAACACTTTTTTGGATTATGTTTACTATCCGCAGCTATAAGTATCTCTAAATTACGCTTGGCATTCCTAACTGATCTTTTAACCTGACGCCTAAGCTCGATATATCTATTAAAGTTAGCTGCCGTGCCATTGCGCTTACTAAGTCTATACACTCTATTACGCTCGTTTATGAACTCTCCTATTTCCCTAGTCCACCACTCCGGCCTACCACGATTTCTAGCGCGCTTAGGCCTACGAGGAATAAACTCCCTTTCAATATTCATAAAACTTTCTTTAAACGCCACCCAATGCAAATTTGTGTCATTACCCATAAATAAGTTATCCCAGTCCACTACTCTCATCCTATCTGCAAAACTATCAAAATTAGCCATACGAAAATCAGTGACTTCTATTACGTTACTATCCTGGGTGTTTTTTATTGCTAACTTAAACCTAAGAATTTGATGATCACTACATCCTAAACTCTCGCCTACTTCTAAACCTTCGACTATATTCTCGCCGTTCGTCATCACCAAATCTAAAATATTGTCACCGCGCGTTGGTTCGGTAACTATCTGTCGTAAAAAGTTATCGTCCATAAACTCAACCAATCTCAAACCCTCCTCATTACCAGTAAAATTCTTGTAATTAACATTAGGGCAGTTAAAGTCTCCGACAATTATACTATTCCGATTGTCAATAAAATTACCAAGAAGTGAGTAAAATCTAATATCTGTATCGAGGGGTTGAACGGGAGGTCTATAAACAACAACAAAATTAAAACTAATACTACGCGCCCTAACTTCAACACATATCGCATTAATTGCTGCCGGAAAATCTAACTTAACCTCGATAGCCCTAAGGGAATTACGAATGTCCAGCAAAACGCCTCCACCAAACCTATGTAACCTATCATTAGTAAAGAGTTTAAAACCCGGTATATCAAGTTCCCCCAACAAGTCCCGAGTCACGGTATTTAACCAAGTTTCAGTGATAGCAACTATATCATAGTTGCCGGAATAAATTATCGCCTTAAATTCATTTAATTTATTTCTAATACCACGCGCGCGTTACAATAAAAGACGTTTAAGTTATTTTTTACCACGGGCCCGCGTTTTAAACTATTTATTACGTATCATGTATTAATTTTAGCAGGAGCTGCGGCAGCGTATAATTTACTGACGTGTAAGTTGTGGAGAAGGAGAGAGGTTAATACTAGGATAAAAATGAGTGTTTAACGCAGTGGTGCTTTCAGTCTTGCTGTATGGAGCGACGGCGTGGACACTGACGCGGACTGATGAGAGGAGGTTGGATACATTTGAGATGAGGTTGTTGAGGAGAATGGAAGGTGTGAGATAGGATGACTTTGTTAGGAATGATGTTATAAGGAGGAGGTTAAATCAGATTCCGGGAAGTGTGAGGTTGAGAGGATGGAGGTTGGCATTCTACAGATCTACAGAAGCTAAGGCTAACAAAGACCCTAAGATCCACTCTAAGGTTGGCATTGTATGGGCATTTGGAAAGGATGGGGGAGGAAAGAATACCAGCAAGAATCTGGAGAGCGGAGATGAGGGGCAGGAGGCCGGTCGGTAGGCAGAGAACACGGCGGAGGGGAATGCTGGAGAGAGATCTCGAGTGGATTGGTGTGGATAGAGAGGAAGCAAGGGAGCTGGTACAAGACCGCGGCACATGGAGAACAACAATGTCGGCCTCATGTCGCTGGCCAGCGACGGGGAGCCAGTAAGCAGTAAGTAAACTCATAAGTATTCTCACAGAGAAATAGTTGTTATATTAGTCCTTATCTTTTGTACTATGCATAGGATACTTGTGAAAAGTTTACCTTTCGTTTGAAAAATTTTAACAAATAAAAACTTAGTTCAACTCCAACATATAATGTAAAATATCAAACAATTTGAGGAAAATAAAAAAAAAGGTAAAATGCAAAAGTTTTCATACATTTACTTACAAAATTATTTAAAACTTTGTGTGTTCACCATATATATATATATATAAATTATTTCACGAAAGTAGCACGTGAAGGAAACACAGAATGGTGCTCATGCGCATTCGTCTAATGACATCCTCAGAAACACTGAAATAAATAACAAGTTCGAGACTATATATAGGTCACACAAAAAATAGAAAAATAAAAATCGTAGGAGGAGCATACAAATTTATAAGGAAAAGCTACCAGAGTTTTAGCGCTTTGTCCCTCTTGTCTAAATCCATTCTGAACGAATTCAAAACAACAGGATCAAGCGAAAAAAGGCCCTGGCTAATGTTGAAATTATTTGTAAGTTGAATAATGGCAGACTCAGGAATATTTCTATTAACAATGTTGCTTGAGTGAAACAAAATTGAAGCATTATTCCAATCAATACAGTGGGATAACTCTGACAAATGGGCGAAAAGGGCACTGGACGACTGTCCCGTTCTAACGGAATATTGATGCTGTTTTACACGCGTGTGCAAATCCTTTCCAGTCTGTCCAAATGTAAAAGGAATCACATTGTTTACAACCAATTTTATAGATAATGCCTGAATTATTGGTAGGGTTACTTTTTATTATGATATTTTTCACAATATTGTCATATGAAAATACTACATTAATATTCAAAAGTTTAAGTACAATAGTAATGCCTAAAAAGCCTGGAAAAATGGAAGTACTAAAATATTCTTCGACAAAGTGCGAGGGTTATTATTCACACGCTAAAAAGTTCGTTTTGCCTTGTTAGACAAGATTCCAAAAAAGCAGGTGGGTAACACAAATCACTTCCAATACTGTTGATTTTTTCTAATTCGGCATCCATGTATTCCGGACTGGTGATCCTAAGAGCGCGGAGAAACAGTGAAGAAAATATGGCTTTCTTGATGGGGGGTGTCATCTCCGGAGTAAAATTGTGCGGAGCACAAATTGTTTGTTTTTTCCGATAAAAACTAAACTTAAAATCTGGGATTTCCCTATGTACACGCACGTCCAAAAACGGGATTGAGTTGTTTTGTTCCACTTCTAAAGTAGACTTAATGGAGGGGACTTGATTATTTAACTGAAGGAGGAAGTCATCCAGGTCACGCTTCATGGGCCAGATACACAAAATATCGTCGACGTACCGCAACCATGGGATGCCAACCCCCAGGATTCTCTGAATGTAAGTGATTTCGAAAAACTCCATATAAATATTGGAGAGGAGGGGCGACAAGGGATTACCCATTTCCATCCTAAAAACCTGTTGATAATATTCGCTAGTGAAAGTGAATTTACAGTCTTTGACTTTCTCCCCCGAGAATTATATAAGTATGACCTGTCACTACTTGCACACATCGTTTTGGAACTCATTAAATTTGCATCAAAGACTGTAAATTCACTTTCAGTAGACAATGATAATGACAATATTGTGAAAAATATCATAGTAAAAAACAGTCCTACCAATAATTCAGGCATTATCTATAAAATTGGTTGTAAATAATGTGATTCCTTTTACATTGAACAGACGGGAAAGGATTTGCACACGCGTGTAAAACAGCGGGACAGTCGTCCAGTGCCCTTTTCATCCATTTCGTCCATTAATGGAATAATGCTTCAATTTTGTTTCAGTGAAGCAACATTGTTAATAGAAATATTCTTGAGTCTGCCCTTATTCAACTTTTAAATAATTTCAACATTAGTCAGGACCTTTTTTGGATCAATCCCAGAATAGGCACCTGAAATCATTTTTAGGTGCTTAATCTGGGATTGAGGCAAAACACAGGTGCTTAATCTGGGATTGAGGAGAAAAAAATATAAACAGTTTTTAGAGATATAATTTCATTGTTTTTATCAATATTTGAAAAAATCAACTCTAACCTAACCTAACCTAACCTATATCTATACCAATTTATGTGGCAAGATAGATTTGCTTCAGATGGATTCAGAAACATTCGGGCTCATATTGCAGGAATTTATAATATCTAAAATTTTTCTTTATTCATTAAACCACTTTAAACCTTTTATAACTTTGCCTTTATTACATTTGTAATAAACTTTGTATAAACAATAAATTTTGTAATCATCAGGGTTTTTTTATTTAATTCCTTGCAAGGTGCCTATTCTAGGATTGAGGTTGAACGCAGGTGCTTCATCTGGGATTGAGGTACATCAGGTGCCTATTCTGGGATTGACCCCCTTTTTTCGCTTGATCTTATTGTTTTGAATTTGTTCAGAACGGATTTAGACAAGAGGAGCAAAGTGCTAAAACTCTGGTAGCTTTTCCTTATAAATTTGTATGCTCCTCCTACAATTTTTATTTTTCTATTTTTTTTGTGACCTTTAAATATCTCGAACTTATTATTTATTTCAATGTTCCTGAGGATGTCATTAGACGAAAGCGCTTGAGCACCATTGTGTGTTCCCTTTTTCCTTCGTGGTTATTTTCATCATATATATATATATATATATATATATATGGAGGGGGGGGAAATTACTCACCACTACACAGAAATATTCGAACGGAGACCATTTCCAAATGATCGCAAAGAGAAATAAATAAATATACTGTGTATATATATATATATATAATATATATATATATATATATATATATATATATATATATACAGTATATATATATAAGAAGTTAAATAAATTCATAGTATGAAAATAACGCAGATTTACATTAAATGTAAGTACATAAGCAACTATTAATGGTTATTTTATTTAAAATCCCTTAAAACAATGCGTTAAATGAAGAATTTGAAAGATGACTGATGAAAAACGTAATGTCAAGAAAGTTTTGATAATAAATCAACGGTGAAATCACTTCATCTCGTAGATTTGCTATACTCCGTCTCACAATCACGTTTCGTCACGTATTTGCAATCTGAACCAGATAATGAGTGAAGTTTTGAAGATCATTTTGCGACTTCTTCGAAGAACTCCGCCGAAAAACGTCTTTTTTATAACTTCTCGTCGTCTGTCAATATATGGCGAAGTCCCAGTTCAAACCTTATTTTCACAAATCTACGGAAAATGTTCCCTACATGTTGCACGTAATTTTAATTATTTCTTTTATTTCTTATTTAATTTACAAACTTCTCCAAATATATATATATATATATATATATATATATACAGGGACGGCCAAAAGTCGTGATCGGGTCGTTTACAAATGTATAGGAATTAGAAATAAAGAATGTGTTCCAAAGAATATTTAAGACGGAATTCACACAAATTTGCCAAATAGACGCAGGAAGGCCAAGGATAATCACCTTCGGCCCAGCCTAGACTGTGTGTGAGTGTTTGGATTCATGAAAAAGAACGTACTGGTAAAACTTATAATGTACAAGAGAAGACTTTGCATTCGTTTTAATAAAGCAGCTCCGACTGAGGCAAATTTACGTAAACAGGAAAAAAAAACATTCACAACCGGATCTGTTTTAGATGCCAAACGATGTGGGATGTCGCAGAAATGTGCAGACGTTAGTCTTCGTTTAGAGGAGTCAGTTCTTCAGTCACCCAAGAAATCAACTAAGAAACGATCTGCTGAATTCAATATTCCAAGAACTTTTATGCAACGTTTGATGAAGAAGGAAGGCTACCATAATTATAGGCCCCTTATTTATCACTGTATTATCTGATCATGATATGAACGTGCGGCAGTCATGTCAAATTTTATTGCATGAATTTTCAACCTTAGCATCTCGTCGAAACATTATGTTCACTGACGAATGTGCCGCACATCTTAGCACGAGGTCTCCGAATGTTTATTTCTGGGCTAAAGAAAATCCCCATTTCTTTGAAGAAATAGCACAATGCCCTCCCCGTGTTATGATGATGTGGACTGGTGTAACCTGTGAACTGGTTGTTGGTCCGTATATTTTCGATGTGAATGTGACTGGACAAAGTTATCTGGAGATGTTGTCTCATCGATTAATTCCCGTACTTGAGAAGGTGGGCCTTGTAAAAACATGTTAATAGGCCCATTATGCTATTAACATGCATAGTTTCTTCAACAACCAATTTCCAGTGTGGATTGGGAGAGGACGCTCTCTCAATTGGCCTCCCAGAAGTCCTGACCTCACAACTTACGATTAGTAGTTGTGATCTTTTTTGAAGAACAAGCTTAGCCACACAGCATGCACTCTGTTGAAGAGTTAAAAATGGAAATTCTTCACATATTCTCAGCCATTACGCCAGAAATGCTTCAAAAAGCTTCGCGGCGCAATTGGAGTCGAATGCAATTATGCGTCGTTCACGACGTTATCCATACGGACCAATTGAACGTATAAGCAGCAAGATATCTTTTTATTTAATTGCAGTTTCATTTGTATTTTTTTTTCTTGTTTTTGGTTTAAATAAAATGTTTCAAAAAGTTAAAGCTCATTCTTTTATCAACCATTTTATACGACCTGATCGTGACTTTTCGCCATCCCTGTATATATATATATATATATATATATATATATATATATATATATATATATATATATATATATATATATATATCATCCTACTCGATGTTATTTCCATTTCAATGGGCGAGAAGAAACCCGCGATTGCGAATCTCAAAAAGAGAAAATTCTGAAATGAATCTCTTCTCCATTTTATCCCCGCCTCATTCTCATCCACGGATTTCCCACTTTAGTCGGGATACGTCGTGGCCATGTCATATAACACCGCTTCCCGTCGATCAGCGAAGTTAAGCGACATTGGGTCTGGAGAGTAGTTGGGTGGGGACGGTCCCCTGCGTTCAGATGATGTATCGACCCGTGGCCTTATCCTACATAAAACTGTAGGTTCCCCACGTTATATAACCATTGCCATTACGAAGGAGATTAAACAACCCAAAAACACACTTTCTTACTTTGGTATGGGTTAGTTCAGGTTAGGTTAAGTTCAATTAGGCTAGGAAATATAAGCCGTTTTCATTCGGCGCCTTTACCGCAATTGCGAATAGGAGTGACATTAGGATTACCATACGTCCGGTTTTTCCCGGACATGTACGGAAAATTTGGATATTTATAACATTGATTTTTGAGGCCATAACACTCGTTCTTATTTATAGATACTCAATATAGACGATACGTAATACACAGTATATGTAACACATTAATACAACGTGAGTTGGTAGACACTGATACAGATACACCCCACCTCTCTGGAGTGTCCTCTTTTTTGAAAGTTCAGATATGGTAACCCTAAGTGACATTGAGTGGGAATTATATATACGAGTATATATAATTTTTTATGTAGGAAGTGGGAGCCAAGGGCGAGCGCCCGCAAAAATGTCTCCCTTATATAAGAAAGAGAGAACCGAAATCAAGGTCTCTGAAGTTCACAATGGCATTTTTTTTTTAATTTTGAAAAGAATGTGTAGTGTGTAAAATATATGATGTGTAGTGAAGAATAGAGGGCGAAGTCTGTGTTTAAGAGCATGCTGGGCTGCTCACAAGGTAGATGAGACAAGGAAAAAGATCAGCTAAATAGGACAGTGACAGGAGAAAAGGGAGTTCCAGTACTCCCTGTCTCCTGCCTAATGTCCCCCTCACCCCCTCGATGTACTTCCTTGGTCGATTGGTGTGTACAATCTCCTCCTACAAATACATCTCCTCTACACACACACACACACACACACACATATATATATATATATATATATATATGATACACACAGACCGTGCATGGAACAAGGAACTCTTCTGGGATAATTAAATCCACTATAGTCCGAATAAGTAATGGTAAATGACAAATACCATAGTTTTTCTTTTTCATGATGCAAGCCAGACGTGGGCAACGGGTCTCTCGCAAAGTGGTCCCATAAATATAGCTTCCCTCACCAGCTACTGTATCTGCAAAGCAGACAGGATCCAGCTTTGGGACATGGATCTAGGGTGTAAAGCAGCCTAGTCCCACTACATTTAGAACCTCAATATAAGTAAAAGACTCGTTGCATTCACGTCGGATTGAATAAATCAAAGAAAAAGGGGTAACTATTATATTTTTAGCCAAAACCAAAACTTAAACCTCAACTGGCAGAATTGAGCGTCATTTACCATTACTTATTCGGACTATAGTGGATTTAATTATCCCAGAAGAGTTCCTTGTTCCATCACGGTCTGTGTGTATCATAAAAAACTCAGGGAACCATTCTGAGTTCATTCCCATCATGAAACGGACATGTTATGTGCCTTGAAAAGTGGACGCTCAATTCTGCCAGTTGAGGTTTAAGTTTTGGTTTTGGCTAAAAATATAATATTTACCCCTTTTTCTTTGATTTATTCAATCCGACGTGAATGCAACGAGTCTTTTACTTATATTGAGGTTCTAAATGTAGTGGGACTAGGCTGCTTTACACCCTAGATCCATGTCCCAAAGCTGGATCCTGTCTGCTTTGCAGATAGCTGGTGAGGGAAGCTATATTTATGGGACCTCTTTGCGAGAGACCCGTTGCCCACGTCGGGCTTGCATCATGAAAAAGAAAAACTATGGTATTTGTCATTTACCATTACTTATTCGGACTATAGTGGATTTAATTATCTCAGAAGAGTTCCTTGTTCCATGCACGGTCTGTGTGTATCATAAAAAACTCAGGGAACCATTCTGAGTTCATTCCAATATATATATATATATATATATATATATATATAGTAATACGATACAATTAGGGTTTCTTTCCCGGGATCCCGGGATCCCGGCTGTTTTTATTGGATTTTAAAATCCCGGGAATTGGACAAATATTCCGGGAAATCCCAGAATTTTAAAATTATTTAATTTATTTTTTATTGATTTATTTGTTTTTTCTTTATTATTAGAAAGCCCTTGGGTAGAATTATAGAAAACTGCATAATATTTACCACATTTTATTTTACTTTTCTGCTTTCTTAAATTAACACCTACTAGCAATAGCAACTTAGAGCAATCTAAAAGTGGGCCCGTATGCCAAAAACTGGCCGAGGGAATGTCGCTAGCGCTGCGTATAATACAAGAACCGAGTCTCAGTATATTATCTAGCGATCGCTGGCAACTCATCTTGCTCAGAGTTTAAGCAAGTATTTGAAGCAAGAACTGCGAGACAATAGGGAACAGAACTTCAAACATCATGAATTTATTTGATGCACTGAAAACCATTCCGTCAACCTCTGTTGAATCAGAAAGAGCCTTTTCTGCAGCAGGTTTATTTATCACCAAGTTGAGAACTCGTCTTCGTGATAGAAGTATCGATTGTTTATGTTTTTAAAAAGCTATTTTAAAAATGTTGATTGAATCTTTAAATATTTTAAGATAAATATTTTAAGATAAAATATTTTAAGATAAAAGGATGAAATTATTTTTTCTAATGAAGTTTATTTTATTTTTATTTTTTTGTATTGGCTAAATATTTTAAGATAAAATATTTTAAGATAAAAGGTATAAATTATTTTTTTTAATGGTTTCTTTTTCTTTTTCTTTTTTTATTTGCAAATGCACTTAATTATAACACTGGTCTACAGCCAAAATGCTTCGGAAATAAAAGTAGTCAATCTTTACTAATTTTGGGTCACTGAATACGAAAATGACGCCTAAAATTGCCAATTGGCTCTATTTATAAAGATATCAGGCAACCCTGCACCCTACTAACTGGACTGCATCTGTCGCGTAATATGTAGACGCCTGTGACACATCGACGCATTGACTCTACTGCGCATGCGCGTAGTTATATTTTTTATTTTAATAAATTAATGTAAATATATACATATATATATATACAATAAAATGTAATTTTAAATTTATCTATTACATTATGTATTTGTAAATTATTTATTAAGAAATAGATTGGATCATTTTAACACATTGCTTCCCATAATGTTTTTGATATTAATATAAATGGAACACTAACCTAACTTACCTAATTTAAAATGATTAAAATGCAATGTAATTACATTAATTTATTAAAATAAAAAAAAATATAACTACGCGCATGCGCAGTAGGGTCAAGGTGTCGATGTGTCACAGGCGTCTACATATTACGCCACAGCATCAGTTCATTCGCGGAAGTCATACAGTGCACCCTTGTCAAACTCTTTGTAGTGTTTGCTTTTGAAACTGAATTTTTTTCAGCCTAATTTGAACAAAGATGCCTCGTAATTGCGTGAACAGTGTAGATAACTTCTGTTATGTTTGTGGAGAATTGACTTTTGCATCACAAAAGCGTGCTATAACCGCCGTGATTAGGAAAGCCTATCACCTTTATTTTGGCTGTAAGATTGGAGATCAGGACAAGAGCTAGGCCCCACACATATGCTGCAATACTTGTGCAACAAACCTTCGCCAGTGGTTGAATCGGAAAAGGAAATCTATGCCTTTTGCAGTGCCAATGGTGTGGAGGGAACCAACAGATCATGTCAGCAATTGTTACTTCTGCATGGTGCCTCCAGTCAAGAAAGGTATTTGCAAGAAGAAAAAGTGGATTTTACAATATCCGAATATACTCTCTGCTATACGCCCGGTACCTCACGGCGAAGGACTACCCGTTCCTGAGCCCCCACACTCATTCTCCCTGGAGTCAGAGGACGAGGAGAATGAAGGAACCTGCGAAACTTGTGAGCCTTCAACTTCACAAGACCCTGAATTTGTTTATAACTTGACATCTTCTAAACCGCACATGATAACTCAGAATGAATTAAACGACCTTATCAGAGATTTAGAACTGCCAAAGAGTAAGGCAGAGCTGTTGGGCTCCAGATTGCAGTAGTGGAATCTCCTCGCTGAAAATGCTAGAGTGTGTAAGTTTCGTGACCGTCAAAAAGATTTTGTCCCATTCTTCATCATGGAAGGTGACCTTGTAGCTTGCAACGACATCGATGGTCTGATGGCAGCTCTCAACATTATTCACAATCCTGATGAGTGGAGACTGTTCATTGATTCATCGAAGTTGAGTCTAAAAGCTGTTTTGTTGCATGTTGGCAACGTATTGCCATCAATTCCAGTTGGTCATGCAGTCCACATGAAGGAAACATATGACAAGATGATGCGGCAACTTAAGAACTGCATAAACTATGACAAACATCAGTGGCAGGTTTGTGGTGAATTCAAAGTTGTTAATACCTTGGAACGCAGACGGGATACACAAAGTATAGGACTTTATTCTATGAAAATGGGAGAGTCGGGCAGAAAATTGAAAAACATCGTAACTAGATACAGTCTTGCCGGAATACCTAACTCTGCAAGGCTAAGGCTAACTCTGGCGAGGCTCTAACTCTGCGAGGCTGCCGAGATTAATGATAAGGATGTACTAAGTTCAAAGCTGGCAACGTTCCTCTTTTTTAATTAGCTAACGTATGTTAATATTCTATATTTTGATGTCGAATTCGACTACACACAAGTATTGCTGTTTTCTGTGTGAATGGGATAGTCGGGCTAGGACTTTTCATTCCATCAAGAAGGATTGGCCAATCACATTAACGTAAATTATAATATCTTCGTAACTTAATACAGTTTTGCCGACATTTTCTCTAACTCTGCGAGGCTAGACCTAACTCTGGCGAGGCTCTAACTCTGCGAGGCTGCCAGGAGATTAATTGTTGCCGGCATTATCAATATTATCTATTTATATGGTCGAATGCGACTAGACTGACGTACGTAACTCAATTTATGAACTCATGGACGTAACTCGGACTGATGTACGTGACTCATACAATATATATCTCTCAATAATATTCTTGACGGAAATGACTTGTAAGGCTATCTAGGCTTAAGAATACTCTGTCTGGATAACATCCGGTTGACTTCTTATTATTAGCGACGCTTAGAGAGACGGTATGCCCTTATATGGGAGATTTATTGTCTCCCCCGCTGGCTGCGACCGGTAATACTAACGGGCGGTCGCAGCAGCACGATGAAATAGTGAAGAAGTATGGTAATAAAAATACTCAAACAACGGAAAGAGAAAAAATGCAAGACACCCAATAATATGCCCCATTTGCGATGGGTATAGATTAAAAAAATAAATAATAAATAATAAACGAAATAAAAAATGAAATAAATAATAAATCAATGGTTAGTACAATAAAAATAATAACACTGACCTAACTAGGATGAGGAGATCCAAATGACCAACTATTGTAGACAATCCTGATTTCGCTTAGCTGTTCATTGATTCATCGAAGTTGAGTCTAAAAGCTGTTTTGTTGCATGTTGGCAACGTATTGCCATCAATTCCAGTTGGTCATGCAGTCCACATGAAGAAAACATATGACAACATGAATAAGCAACTTTAGAACTGCATAAACTATGACAAACATCAGTGGCAGGTTTGTGGTGACTTGAAAGTTGTTGCTATCGTGCTTGGACTGCAGCCGGGCTACACTAAGTATTGCTGTTTTCTGTGTGAATGGGATAGTCGGGCTAGGACTTCTCATTACAGCAAGAAGGATTGGCCATTCCGACACTCATTGGAACCCGGAACAAAAAATGTTCAGTATCCTCCACTTGTAGAATCGAGCAAGATTTTGTTACCACCCTTACACATCAAACTGGGCGTCATGAAAAATTTTGTTAAGGCTATGGATAAAACGGGGGCAGCTTTTAAGTACCTCGGTGGTAAATTCCCAAAGCTCAGTGAAGCAAAAATCAAAGAGGGTGTATTTGTTGGTCCACAGATCCGCGAGCTTCTTAGAGATGAGGAGTTCGACCGTATCCTAGGTAGTGAGGAGAAGACAGCGTGGAATGCTTTCCGATTAGTAGCAACCAATTTTCTCGGAAATACCAAAGCTGACAATTACAGGGAGCTGGTGGAAAACCTGCTGTTGTCCTATTAAAAAATGGGCTGCAATATGTCTTTAAAGATACATTTCCTCCATTCGCACCTGGAATTTTTTCCGGCCAACTGCGGAGCAGTCAGCGATGAACATGGTGAATGTTTCCACCAGGATATCTCAGCGAGGGAGAAACGCTACCAGGGGAAATGGAGTCCATCATTGTTAGCAGACTACTGCTGGTCAATAACAAGAGATGCTCCAGAAGTTGAATACAAGAGACAAACAAAGAAGCGACGGGTTGAATCAATATAAGTGACTGCATTATACAGGTATGTTACTAATATATGGTATACATATACGCAAAATGTGTAACTTAAATTTTCTTGGAAACTGTAGCCAATCGACTGTTTTTATGGTCATATTCGTTTTCAGCACCCCAAAATCCATAATAGGAAACACATTTTATCTCCGAAGCACAAAGTTTTTCAAAATTTGTAGATCAGTGTAATTAAAGGAATATAATATTTTAGCCTTTTATTTGTCCCCTGCAGATGAATAGCATGATAAATATTATGTTTAATAAATAATAAATAGCTAACACTGATTGGTAAACTCAATTCAAGTATTACAATGCAAAAGTGGTCATCTAGGCATAAGTAATTGGTTATCCCAATTCTAAAAGGGTATTTTATCACTGAACAATAAAAAAAATTACCGTTCTCTTAAATATACAACCATTTCCTGGATTTCCCGGGATCCCGGGAATTGGCTTCATTTTTCCGGGAATTCCTGGATTTCCCGGGATGAAGAAAGTTGCATATAAGGAGAAACCCTTGATACAATATTTTGCCCTCCCAATCTGTATACCGACAAATCTGTTTATGGAACTTTATAGCTAAACATACAAAAAATGTTTCCCAAGTAACCCAAACTTTTGCAAACGGAAATAATTATATTTACGGCATTTCAAATTCTTATCTTTAGGATTCAAAAAGAAAACAAAATTCAAATTGCAATGAAGCTAAAAATAAAATTTAATATTTTATTCAAACCTTGTTTTTCTCAAACAGCTTAAATCCTTTTCGCTCTCTGGAATAATTTAATGATTTCACTTTTCTCTGTATCTTCCTCATTTTCTTTTTATTAATATTATGTACCTCTTTTTTTTAGGGCAAACTTCGTTAATGGAGGATATAGGATGTATCTTTTGGTATGTGTTTATTCCGCAGATGATATATATTTATATTTTTTCTCAGTGCTCGAAGCACACATGTTAAATGCAAAAAAACTTCACTTTTTTCTATGTGAAGGTCAAAATATGAAAATAAAAACCCACTCTAATAGACAGAGTTTATTTCCACAACAGTTTCGATGCCCACTGGCATCCTCCTTGGGTGGATACAGAAAAACGATGACTTTCTGTATCCACCCGAGGAGGATGCCAGTGGGCATCGAAACTGTTGTGGAAATAAACTCTGTCTATTAGAGTGAGTTTTTATTTTCACACATATTAATTTGTTGTTACAAAGGTAACCAAGGTATATCGTAGAAACTATTTGAGTCACTCGTTTATCTTGATTTAGAGCGTTGGCAAACTGTAACAGGCCCGATTACTTTAAAAACTAAACCAATTCATGTAGTTATAAATACTTTTAACCCGCAAAGCTTTCAGTAATTTCCGTCATCATCGTGACAATCTAAAAACTAAAGGTAAATTAATATTTCATTAGAAATGTACAGGGGCACTCAATATATTTTGCCCCACCCTTTTTTCTTGGCTAAATAATAGGCCATGGGGCTGAAATGTCTTTAGGGCCGTAAGTTTGAACTTTCTGCGCTTCACATAATCGGATTTTTCCAGTTTTAACCTCCCCTCCTTGTATAAAACCGCTTTTAAGCGCCCCTGTATAAAACCGATGGTTAACGCAGTTTCGAAAATGGCGCCTGACAGTGATGTACGTCGTAAACGGAGAGCTGTTATCGAGTTCTTAATCGCAGGGAAGGAAACAGTTGGAAATATTCACAAACGTCTACAAAACGTTTACGGGAGATACTGTTGTTGATCGAAGCACAGTTGGACGCTGGTCTAAACGTGTAAGATCATCGGAGAGAGGGAGAGCCAGCCTCGATGATGAGCCACGCAGCGGTCGCCCGGCATCGGCTGTCACATCTCACACTGTGCAACGTTTTGAAAAAATTATATAGGGCTATGGGTTGATTGCCTGATACCCTCATCCGTTGGAAATTTCCAGCAGACTTCAGTGGTGAGTTAACGACAAAAGCTCTATGTTTTTTCGTTAGAGGGTTATGTATAAGTAGGTCTTCAAAGGACCTCTTTGTTTATTTGCCTTCGGTATTTGCGCTGCCTAATGGTAAAAAAAGGAATTGCCTTACCTTATTATTTCGTTGGGCCTCGCTTCTGTTTCGATGTAGGGCGCGACGATCTTTTTCGATGTAGGGCTGTGGTACGATGGAGCTACACAATGAGTTGATTCGATGTAACTAATATAGGCAGTCACTATTTAAACACCTGAAGGAACAGGCCTATCCTTCTTATAGTTGTTAAGTTTTATATCAAGAGACCTCACTCAGAACTTGTAGGAAGACAAAGCACATCTTCCTTGCTTAAGGCATCGCTGTAACATAAGCAGCTCCGAGCGAGCCGCTATAATAATCGTTAGGAATCTGCTGATTCTTCAAAGTTCGTTGACTCTTCTCTCGATGTAATTTTCATGAGTCGAAAGTTGAAAAGTTTGAACACGAAATAATAAATTTGGTTTTCTTGTTGTTATGCAGTCCCGATGCCTACATATGGGTTCTATGTATGTATGGCAATTATTTTCATTCCCAATAGGCTATGTCGCCAATCCCGAGGCAATTTTGAAGATATTTAATTCAATTAATTAATAATTTATATTTAATTAAGAAATAAAGGTACCACATACGATGCCATGTTGTAAGCGTGTATAGTTTTTTCATAAACGTGCTAACAGCATCATTCGATCAAATCGGCGCGTCACATACAGGGCGCTATCACTGGAACTAGGAATTAGTGAAGGAAGTGTGAATACGATAATTCAGCAACTGGGATACTGAAAAGTGTGTTCACGGTTTGTTCCTCGCGAACCGACGAAGATCACAAAGCCCAAAAAAAGAAATTCCTTCTGAGTCGTTGGTTCGATACGAGACAGAAGGGGATAACTTCCTTTCACGAATTGTGACTGGGGATGAGATTTGGGTACACCACTTTGAACCTGAAACAAAACACCAATCCATGAAGTAGCATCACACAGACTCCCCACGCAAGAAAAAGTTCAAAATGGCTCCCTCTGCAGAAAAAGTTATGGCCACCATCTGGGACATGAAAGGAGTGATTCTGGTGGACATTATGAAGAAAGGACAAACAATCAACTCAGAGGCATATATTGCTACCCTATAGAGACTCCAGAGACGTATGAAGCGAGTTCGACCAGAGAGAAAAGTGGAAGACGTCCTTCTTTTGCACGATAACGCAAGACCACACAGTTTGCAAACAAGAGAGGCCATCACGAAAATGCGCTTGACTATGTTACCCCACCCTCCATACAGCCCGGATTTGGCACCTTCAGACTTCGATTTGTTTGGGCCAATGAAGGATGGTATTCGTGGAAGAAAGTTTCAGAGTGACGATGAGGTTATTGAGGAGGTTAAGAGGTGGCTCCAGTGGAGGCCAGCGGACTTTTACCAGCAATGAATAAATGAATGCCCTTGTTTCGAGGTGGAGGAAAGCCGTAGAAAAGGCTGGAGACTATGTGGAAAAATAAAAACTTGTAAAAAAGGTATGTAACTATCATACTCGTGTACAAAATTTCTGGAACTTACAAGGAAACTTGGAAAGAAAAAAAAAGGCGGGGCAAAATATACTGAGTGGCCCTCGTACATTAGAAAATTTTAACATTAACAATTTTTTTCATCTTAAAATTTTTAACATATAGAATGCAGACACTATAATCATTGAGGTTTGTTTGTGTTTAAATGTAAGCATATTTTCCAATAGTGCTAGTATACAGTATAGTATTTGTTACAGTCAAAAGCCGAAATCAGTCAATACGTGTATTAACCAGTTATTACCTGTATTGACTGATTTCGGCTTTTGACTGTAACATATATATATATAATATATATATATATATATATATATATATATATATATATATATATATATATGAGTGAATTTCACAATTAAACACGTGAAATGAATGAATGATGCAAACCACAAGGAAAAAGAAAACTGATTCCAAGATCCCGGGTTTGATTCCCGGGTGGTTACCTCATTTTTTCATTTGTTCGTTCTCTCTCCTCATCTTGCGTGGAATGTTCTCCTATACAAGCGTCGTTCTTTACGTTAATTATACTGCGTGTTCTTTGCAGTTGAATGTATATATAGGTGCGGCATGCGGGAGGTGCTCCCCTCGGGGCATTGGTTTCTGCACGTATGTAGGAGAATTACGACTTCTGATCGAGTGTGGACCATGGTGTAGTGGTTATCATATCTGACCGGCAATCGGAAGATCCCGGGTGGTCACCTCATTTTTTTCATTTGTTCGTTCTCTCTCCTCATCTTGCGTGGAATGTTCTCCTATACAAGCGTCGTTCTTTACGTTAATTATACTGGTGTTCTTTGCAATTGAATATATATATATATGGGATGAATTTCACAATAAAACACGTGAAATGAATGAATGCTGCAAACCCACAAGGAAAAAGAAAAACGTTTTTCTTTTTCCTTGTGGGTTTGCAGCATATATACAGTATGTCCCACAAAAAAGTACACCCAACTTTAGATTGTACTAACTCATCCAAAAATTGAGATATTTTGGATCTGTTTGTTTGATTTAATATAGCAAATTATTCTTTGTTAACGTTCAAATTTATTCATGTTTAAACGAATTAGTGTTTAAGCATCTGCTTTTAACTGAAGGGTACAAAAAAATGGATTGCGCAAAATTGGTCAATGAAAAAATAATGTGTGTGCTATCGATGTAATGAAAAGACACATACATAATAATAGATACTTTAACATAATTTTAATAAGATACAAAGCAGATTTTTCTTTATTCCTTATTACAAAAGTTATGCTTAGTTTCGTTTTCTTTCAACATGACCGCCATTCCTATCGATACAAATCTGGAGTCGAGCTCTCATCTTCCCCATCACTCTTTTGATAAGATCTGGATTGTCTTTTAACAAGTTGATTTCAGCTGTGATGCGAGTCCTCAAATCATCTAAATTGATAGGTTGTGATGCAAATACTCTATTTTTCAAATGAGCCCATAAAAAGTAATCACACGGGATCAAGTCAGGGCTTCTGGGAGGCCATTCAATGTCATGGCCTGTCGCAATTACTCTTTGGTGGAAGACTTCCTGCAAGCGTTCCTTCACAATAACTCTCCTGTGAGCAGGAGCTCCGTCTTGCACCCACCAAATACGATTAAATCGGTTTCCATAAGCCTTATGGAAACCGATTTAATCGTATTTGGTGGGTGCAAGACGGAGCTCCTGCTCACAGGAGAGTTATTGTGAAGGAACGCTTGCAGGAAGTCTTCCACCAAAGAGTAATTGCTACAGGCCATGACATTGAATGGCCTCCCAGAAGCCCTGACTTGATCCCGTGTGATTACTTTTTATGGGCTCATTTGAAAAATAGAGTATTTGCATCACAACCTATCAATTTAGATGATTTGAGGACTCGCATCGCAGCTGAAATCAACTTGTTAAAAGACAATCCAGATCTTATCAAAAGAGTGATGGAGAAGATGAGAGCTCGACTCCAGATTTGTATCGATAGGAATGGCGGTCATGTTGAAAGAAAACGAAACTAAGCATAACTTTTGTAATAAGGAATAAAGAAAAATCTGCTTTGTA
Organism: Bathynomus jamesi; assembly: GCA_023014485.1. Lineage (NCBI taxonomy): Eukaryota > Metazoa > Arthropoda > Malacostraca > Isopoda > Cirolanidae > Bathynomus > Bathynomus jamesi. The sequence continues at coordinate 870,284 of JAJOZX010000839.1, forward strand.
TCTTATTAAAATTATGTTAAAGTATCTATTATTATGTATTTGTCTTTTCATTACATCGATAGCACACACATTATTTTTTCATTGACCAATTTTGCGCAATCCATTTTTTTGTACCCTTCAGTTAAAAGCAGATGCTTAAACACTAATTCGTTTAAACATGAATAAATTTGAACGTTAACAAAGAATAATTTGCTATATTAAATCAAACAAACAGATCCAAAATATCTCAATTTTTGGAGGAGTTAGTACAATCTAAAGTTGGGTGTACTTTTTTGTGGGACATACTGTATATATATATATATATATATATATATATATATATAAACTGACCTAAACTTAACCTAACCTAACAATCAAATGCCGAAATCAGTCAATACGGGTAATGACTAGTTAATACGCGTACTGACCAATCATTACCCGTATTAACCAATTTCGGCTTTTGACTGTGATATATTCATTGATTTGCAAAGTACTTTAAAATTTTGTTTCATTCGGTGGTCCAAATTAACGCATTGATTCCTAATATTAAAATATATTTAGTAACATTGAGGAGGGCCAGCGCTCAGGCCAGACGAACGTGGCCGAAACTCCTTTATTATTATTACAGCACCATCGGGAACTGAACCCATGATCTCAGTGTCTTCACTTAGCTCACAAGGAAACAATGTTTTCCACTGAACTACGACCGTTGGCTAAAAACGCAGTACGTACACTAGGATTCAAGTATGATTTGGCTAATAGGATAAGTATAGCTTTCTTCCCACGTATATCTCTAAATAAAGGACTGATGTATTTTATTGGCCAATTAAGTACATAAATTCATATTATACATATGCCCAGTAACTTTTGACTTACAAATCTTCATTTTATCAATGATAACCGCTTTCCGGCAGTGCGCATGTAAATGTAAACTAAAGAAGATTCTTTACTGTAAATGCTGTACAGTGTCTATAAAGTTTATATGATCATATATGACTTTTGATGTTAAGAGCAGAATATTGGAAGGCAGAAGAGAATGTTGTTGAGCAGAGTAAACAACATTATACCTGTTTTCTCCCTTTTAATTAATATTAGCGCAAGTCACTTCTCCGTTATCAGTTGTTTTCACCTTTCCTAACTCTCTCTCTCTCTCTCTCTCTCTCTCTGTATATATAGGGTGAACCAAATGTAGGTGGACAGTAAATGATAACGTTTATTTTGAGAATACATATTTAATTTTTTTGTATACTATAATACAAAATAAAATTTAAATAAATTTAGTTATAATATTTAATATAATATAACACAAACACCATAGTTATAATGAACACCATAGTTATAATATAATATAACACAAACCGTATTCAACCTACTGTCCACCTACTTTTGGTTCACCGTGTATATATATATATATATATATATATATATATATATATATATATATATATATATATATGAGTACGTATAGTGAACTTTCTTTTGAAGTTTTCCTTTTTATTTTAACAATCTGTGACAAAATTCTTTTGATCATTCTATACTCTCTCGCTTCATATTTTTTTCAAACGAAATAATTTTTGCATTCTATAAAAAATAGCTATATATATATATATATGCGGCTCAAAGGAAACTGATATCCTTTCCGTGGCATTGTGAAGTCCCCCATGAATATAACCAATAACTAATCTATTTAAACCCAAACATTTTTACTGTTAAAGTAATTTTCGTGTTAATTCAGTGAAATTAATTTGAATTTATAGCTGCTAAAATAACCCTACTTTTAATTAGCTTAGTTAACCATGTGTTATTGAGCCAGAGGGCGGTTTACCCTCTTTTGAGGGGGATTCTTTCACACTTGAATCTAAAGGGAAAGAGAAGATATTCCCCTTTCAAAAGGACATCGTTAAATTGTGAAGCGGAATTCTGTGTAAAAAAAGTTTCTTCAGCGCTATTTTCCATTCATTCTAGAAAGAAAATTCAGCTGTACTCATTAAATTGCCACCCTTTGTTGCCACGACTTGAAGTATTTCACAGCTTTTCGCTATTATATATTTGTCTGTCTGTCTGTTTTACTGTGACTCGCCGTCTCTCTCTCTCTCTGGAAGGAAGAATTTGTAAAGAAATACATCGCATATGATTTTTAGGTGTTGAAGCTATTGCATGAATCCCAATAATCAATTCTTTTCTGGCTCTTTTCAGCACTTTTTCTTATCTTCCATTTTTCTTTATTTAGCTTTTTTTTATTCTGTTTTACTGACGGTGAAAGTAAAACCGGGAATCTTTTGTATATTGCTCGATATGTATCTTTCGTGGCAAGTATAAAAGCGATTTAGGGATTACAAATTAAACATTTGCTTGCCTGCAAGTTCTTTCAAGTGTGTTTATTCACTCAATTTGCAGAGACAAATATCGTATAAGGAAAAAGAAGATAGGATTTAAATAAATTAATTCAAATTTCTTTTAAATCGAAAACAACTTTTCCTTTGCAAATAATTAAAATTTAGTTTGTAATATCTCTTAAGAAGGCTTAAAATTATTAAAAATGATTATATATTTTAATAAAACACATATACACACGTTTAGCTGTCTTGCAAAACCGCGACATTTTCGCATTTTCAAATGTGTATGGCGACATTTAACCTAATCTAAATAATCTAACTAACTCAGCCTAACGTAAGTAGGCCTAACATAACCTAAGATAACCTTAGCCTAACCTTTCTTGTATGCCTTTCTTCATAAATTTAATTACGTTCAATAAAAAAAAAGCCCGAAACTATGGCAATACCGCTAATGTCGTTATTCGCACGTTTGTGTCGCGATGGGCTTTGTGTGTATCCTAAAGGTTGTCCTGACTTCGTAAGGTAGCGAAGAACACACTTTCACAAAGGGCGATATTTCTTTCTTTATGTAAATTCAGTACCTTCCATAAATATCAGCAATAAAGCGACGAAACATCTTAAAAAGCTCAAAAGTTACTCCCCTCTCAAATTGGTACAACTTTTAACTCCGTTTTTTTGCTTTTTTTTTTTGCTTTTGTTGCTTATCCACTTCTTCCTAGGAAGGCATCATATAGGGATGTTGATATATATTTTTTTTAAATCGATCGACGTATCACGTGTAATCAATTAAGCGATCATTTATTCAGTTAAAAGCGCAAATACTCTTATGTACAGTTGCAGTAAAAAGTTCGCCAAAAAATTTAAAATTATTATTGGTGCAGATGTAACCTTATGCCACGCCTTCGCTTTTTAATGACTGGTTACGAAATATATTGATTTTTTGAGACAAGTTCTTTCTACAGAAAAAAGACTGAAAAAAGATGAAAACTTCCATAAATCGAACGCCAAAGTTGCGGGTGACTTCAACATCAATTTGCAATCTGAAGCAATCTCTCATAAATTTTTAAACTTAATGAATTCTTTCTATCTTAGTCATACTATTACCAAACCCACTCGAGTCTACAACTATGGTAATCGAATAACAGAATCTACGATTGATAATATATTTGTAAATAGCAATGCCCTCGTAAATTCTGGAATTATAACCACAAACATCAGTAATCATTTTCTTACTTACGCTATAAACAATAACATTATTCAGGTCGCGGATAGAACAACTATTGATTACAGAATATGATTAGGGAATTCATACACAAACAAAACATTCACATAGCACTTATACCGTGTGACCACAAAAATTGTCCCTGTTTTTAATCGCTTATTACTCAGTCATTATTGCAGCTTCACAAATGAAATAAAAAGCATTCGAAAGAGAACATTTTAAAGTTTTAATTTATTCTACATGTGTTCAAAGTGACGTCCCTGGACATTCTTACATTTCACACAACGGGAAAGGAAGTTATTATTACATTTTCCAAAACGCTGCATTCAATGGACTGTACACTCTCTACCACCGCTTGCTTTAATTCTTCGATAGAGGATGGCTCTTGCCTGAATACTTTGTCCTTGACAAATCCCCAGAGAAAAAGTCCATAGGTGATAGATCGGGAGATCTTGCGGGCCAGGGAAACTGCGAGCGATGAGAAATGAATCTTTGTTCAAAAAATCTTGTTAAACATTCCAGTGATTGCCTAGTTGTGTGGGCTGTTGCTCCGTCTTGCTGAAATCACTTGTTACTGCAGTTTTTTTGTTCAAAAACAGTGTTCAGCATTTCTACATATCTTTCTGAAGTTACTGAAAGCGGTCTCCTTGTCTCTGGGTCCTCAAAAAAGTAAGGAACATAAACCTTGCTGCTACTCAAACCACACCAGACAGTAACTTTTGGTGAATGCAGAGGTTTCTCCAAGTGTATATTTGGCTTGTTTTGTGACCAACACCGGTAATTCTGTCTGTTGATGAACCCATTGAGATAGATGTGGCATTCATCACTGAATATTATGTCACTTAATCTTATCTGGTTTTGTTCAATTATTGTTTCAATGCGTTCACAAAACATCAAACGACGCTGGTAGTCTTGTTCGCTAAGCTGTTGCAAACACATAATTTTGAATGACTTCATTCTCAAATCCAACGTGATTATTTTCCGAATGCTCTCCCGTTTGATTTCTGTCACAGCTGATAGTCGTCTGACAGATTTCTTGTTGTCCGTTTCAAGCTGATTTGCGACTGAATCAATGTTTTCAGCGGTTCGCACACCTTTGCTGCGCCCAGAGTTGCCTTTATGCATGTTCTTGATTGAGCCGTGATGTTTCCATTTTGCGAAAATCCTGCTAATCGTTTTAGGATCTATGGTCCTTTGCTGACCGTATTGTCGTCTGAAAGACCGTTGGGTGGCAACTACCGAGCCATGTTTGATCATCTCTTCTGCGATGAAAACACGTTGCATGTCCGACAAATAACCCATGATTGTGGTGGATAAAACTGTCATTTTTTTATAAGTACTGATTTCGTATCCAGGATATCGAAAAAATTAAATAAAACTTTAAAATGTTCTCTTTCGAATGCTTTTTATTTCATTTGTGAAGCTGCAATAATGACTGAGTAATAAGCGATTAAAAACAGGGACAATTTTTGTGGTCACACGGTACAAGAAACAAAACTAAAACGCACACACAAAACACCCACCATCCCTGACTTCACGGCGATCCGTCAAGATCGTACTGGGGGTCATGGGGGTGGACTCATCACTTGCATACGTAAAAGCATTAGCTACACTGATGCCACCCAAAACATTACAAACACAATCCAAGCAGATAACACGATAGAAATACAGACAATTAACATTAAAACACGCGCAAAACACAACACCACGCTCATCAACATTTACATCCCACCAGATAGTTCACCTCAGGTGCCAGCCAATTACAATCCACAGTTACACAATCTGGCCTCTCTCACTAATATCATCTTAGCAGGAGACTTCAACGTTAAAGACACTAGTTGGTACCTGCACAACCAATGCAACACCAGAGGCGCCAACATAGCCACACAACTAAACAGCCTCTTCATTCTTAACAATACAGAAGAACATACACACATACCACATCAAGCAGGATACTCAAATTCCTCCCCAGACATAACGTTCTGTTCCCCCTCACTAGCAACACATACACACTGGAGAACAGAAAAACAACTATCATCAGACCACCTGCCCATCATCATTACAACACGTTCTACACTCTGCCCCAACATCCTTAGGCACACTTACAGAAATTACAAGAAAGCTGATTGGGAACAGTTCAAAATAGAGACTGAGGAACAATTCACCACATTAAACAGCACACCCATCATAAACATCAATACAACACTCAAGACATTTAATCAAATCATCAATAATGCAAACAAATACATACCCAAGGGCAACATTAGGAAATACAACCCAAATTACACTAGAGAAATAGCGCACCTTATAAGGCAACGTAACAACCTCAAACATAACACACAAACACCACACACAGAAGCCATAAAACAGCAGATACAACAGCTCAACACAAAAATAAACAACAAACTTAAAGAAAAACAAAGAGAAACATTTAGGGAATTCATAACAACACTAAACCACTCCACAGATACATCAAGGCTATAAAAGACTATAAGCAGCACTACCCACTCTAACAGCGGCATTCACATCTCACACCCGGCTATCTGTCGCAGCCAAAATAATATCCCAACATATACACAACAAGCTAACATTCTAGTAAGAAATCCTAGAGACTCGACCCGACCATTACACCCTTCAATACAGACCAGACCACCAAGATCATCAAAAACATTAAGAATTCGAAGGCTACTGGACCAGACAACATATCTAACATACACCTTAAACACTTGAGCCCACAGGGAATACAAGCTCTCACAAACATCAGCACATATTTATACGAACACTGTATTATTCCTGACATATGGAAACAAGGTAAAATTATTACACTACTCAAACCAAACAAAAATCCAACAGAACCAGCTTCCTATAGACCCATTACTTTACTATGCACAGTTGCACACCTTCCAAAGTAACAGAAAGACTAATCTTCCAAATCACCAACCCACACATACTACTACCGCCTACTCAACATGGATTCAGACCTCACCACTCAACCACGACATTACTCACTAACCTCACGTAGCATATCATGGATGGCTTCAACTCCAGACGACCAGCTCAACGTACACTATTAGCAGCAATAGACATTAGTAAAGCATTTGATGCTATCCCACGCTTCCCTCTCATAAACAAAATACTCAACACAAACATGCACAATAACACCAAAAGGTGGCCAAGCAACTATCTTTCAGGAAGATACTCACATGTCACATTTAATGGCAAGTCATCCAAAAACAAGCTTTTTCCGAACGGGGTCCCTCAAGGCTCTGTTCTCTGATCAACACTGTTCAACTTATACATGCATGACATTCCAACACCCATAGATAACAAGCTTACCTTATCATCATATGCAGATGACATCACTCTAACATCCACCCACAACAACATCGACACCGCTACAAATAACCTACAAACATACATAAACAGTATACAAGACTGGCTCACACACAATAGACTCAAAGTAGCGCCCACAAAATCAACCATCACCTTGCTAACAATCAATACAAAAGAACACCAGAGAACTCCACAGCTTACACTAAACAACACCAACATTCCACACACTCACAGGACCAAAATACTTGGGGTCACATACAACACATCATTATCTTTTGCAAACCACATTCAGGACATTAAAAACAAATGTACGTCAAGACTTAACACGCTTAGAGTACTAACAGGCACAAACTTTGGAAACCAGCAGGAAACAACATCACTCATATACAAACAATATATTCGCTCAGTTATGGACTATGCTAGCCCATGCTGGGCACCTATTATCTCAAACACACATATAAACACCTTACAAACAATACAAACAACGCACTTCGTATCATTAGAGGATGTACTCAAACAACACCAATAGAACACCTGCACATAGAAACAAAAATACTGAAAGTTAGGGAACATTTAGACATGAGGGGAACACGATTCATGGCAGCAGCGACAACTAACCCACAACACCCTTGCCACTACATGTACAATAGGGCGGCTCGTTTTACACTTTTTTCGATATTTGATTGGGGTATGCGGAAAAGTTACATTATAACCAAATACTCCATTCCATACCATGCCCCACAGACATCACACAATACAGAAAACACACACACACACACCTAACCTACAAAGCACTGACACGACTCGGTCCGAATGCGGTCTTAGGTGCGAAGCCGCCACCCACTGACAGGTCAGAGACCAGCCTGAGCAGATCGGATCGAGTTAACTTAGCACGATTCCGATGTGGCCATCACCCCCAACTTACAGACATATAAACACAGACTAGACAACTCCACAGACTACACCTGCCACCTGTGCCAGGACACACCACAAACAATTGAACACATTATGACAGACTGTATCGCTCTAGCACAACATAGAACACAACACAACATCACTAGTGCGCTGAACCTCTGGTCCACTCCGGAGAGGGCGATCGGTTACCCGCGTGCCGCCGGCTTGCTCGATCAGGGTGGGCTGATCGGCTAACCAACAACAACAACAACAGAATATGCTCAGAGGTTAACAAAAGAAAATTTATTGGGGTGTAGAAAATACTCGATTTGACTGTGACGAACCTATGAATGATTCAGATCATATGTTTCAGTTCTTCTATGACACCTTATTCCATATTTTTAATGCTTGCTTTCCTTTAAGGAGGAAAACAGTTTCGGCCAAAAGTGTCGCAAATCCATGGATCACGCCAGGAATTATCACTTCAATAAAGAACAGAGATAAATTATTTAAATTGAAATTACGGAGCAAATTTCCTAAAGTACAATATACTCAATACAGAAACAAACTAACTAAAATAATCAAAATTGCAAAATATAAGTATTATAATCATCAATTTTCCAAACATAAAGGAAACATGAAAAACACTTCGTCAACCATAAACAGTCTTCTCGGAAACCAAATTAAGAAAAACTCAAGAGAGAAATTAAATGTTCATAATAAAGAAATTACTGATTATACTTCTACTGCAGACCCTTTAAATATACAATACATGTTACTTCAATAGCGGATAAGCTTCGCTCACAGTTACTAAATAATGCTCACTCACCTCTAAAATATATGCCACCAAGCCCACTAAATTCATTTTCTTTTGTTCTTGCTACTTCTACTGACGTCCGGAATATTATTGGTAAATTAAAAAATACAAAAAATAACATTCATAACATTCCTGTACCTATACTGAAACTTGTTAAAGATATCTGTAACTTTGGTTAAAATTCACTGGTCAACAAAGTTTTTGTCACAGAGATAATTTTATTTGAACTATATGTAATTTATTACGTTGATTACGGAAATGAAAACAGAATTTTTCTATCACCCACAGTTTTAGAGAGACACGAATTTGCATTACTTAGGATTTGAGTCAGAATAAGAAGGGGGCGGAGTCTGCCCCTTGCTCCTCCTCTGCTTATAAGTTGCTGCACATCACTGTTGACTTTCATTTGTCAGTTACCCACTTGATTTCGCTCAGTGAACATCGTGCATTTTATTCGTGGTTTTCCTTAATCATTTTTTGTGTCAGTGCGTTCATATTGTTTCATGATAGAATGCCACGTAAGTGTGTCAACCATCCAAACTGTTTCTGTTATGTGTGCGGAGAGTTAACTTTTAAATCTCAAAGGCGAAATTTCACCCCTCTCGTCAGAAAAACATACGAACTTTATTTTGGTTGCAAAGTAGGGGATCAGGACAAGACGTGGGCACCTCATATATGCTGTATTACGTGTTTAAGACTTCTGACAGACTGACTAAATGGGTCTCGTCAAATGCCGTTTGCTGTTCCGATGATATGGAGAGAGCCGAAAGACCATTTAACAGATTGTTATTTCTGCTTAACAAATATGCTAGGCATTACTGCAAAATCTAAACATACAGTACAATACCCAAATTTACCATCAACCATAAGGCCTGTTTTATATAATAAATGTTTGCCACTACCATGGTCACCGGAAACGTGGAGTTTAGATGATGAAAATGAAACTGATGTACAATGTAATGACAAAGCTCAACATAGTTTACTGACGGACGATGTTGATCCAATGTTTGAACCATCTTGTTCATCGACAGAGCGTCACTTTCAAGCAGACCTGAGCGAGCTTGTCCGTGATCTGAATTGTCAAAAGATCAATCTGAACTTTTGGCTTCCAGATTGAAAGGTTGAAATCTTCTAAAAAAAATTCACTCAGATATCTTTTTATCGCAATCATCAAAGAGACTTTTTACCCTTTTTTTTCTCAGGAAGGCAATTAGTATACTGTAATAATGTGGACTCTCTCATGGAAACCCTTGGCCAACAACATGATTCAAACGAATGGCGCCTATTTATTGATTCCTCGAAGCTGAGTTTAAAAGCTGTTACTCCATAATGGAGGAATCGTACGACAATATGCACCTGCTTGTGAAATATATCCAATATGATAAATACTCTTGGCATATCTGTGGAGACTTGAAAGTGATTGCACTTCTCTTTGGTTTACAACTGGGTTATATGAAATTCTGTTGTTTCCTCTGTGAATGGGACAGCCGAGCACAGGAAAGCCATTACTCAAAGAAACAATGGCCACCTCGACAAGCGTTATTCCAGGGCATAAAAATGTCACCAGTCCACCTCTGGTTAATCCCAAAAAGTTTTTTGTCACCACTACATATTAAACTTGGTTTAATGAAAAATTTTGTTAAGGCTATGGATAAAAATGGCAGTGGGTTTCTCTACTTGAAACAGAAATTTCCGAGGATCAGTGTGGTCAAAATCAAAGAAAGGATATTTGTGGGCCCGCAAATTAGAGAAATAATGAGAGACAGCGCGTTTGATGAAACTTTAAGTGAAGTTGAAGGAGCAGCTTGGAGAGCATTTAAATCAGTAACCACAAATTTCCTCGGAAACTTCAAGGCCGAAAATTACGAATCACTTGTTGAAGAACTTCTCAAGGCCTACAAAGTCATGGGGTGCAACATGTCGTTTTTAAAATTCATTTTCTTGACCCACATCTCGATTTCTTCACAACAAACTTAGCAATGTTAGTGATAAGCATAGGGAACGCTTTCATCAACAAATATCCACGATGGAGAAGCGATACCAGAGCAAGTGGAACCCCAGCATGTTGGCTGACTACTGCTGGACATTGTCAAGGGATGGTCCAGAGGCGAAATACAAGCGTAAATCATCAGTTGCCATATTTTAGGCGAGTTCAATATGCATTTTCTACTTTGATATTGCTATTACGTCTATAAATTAGTTCAAATTTTATTTTCGAGTCACTCAATATTGGTGGGTGATAGACAAATTTTGAGGTGATTTTTTAACTCAGAAGTGAAAAACCTATAAGATCCACCCATTTTTGTTCATGTGACAAAAAAAAAGGTTATTTTTTGTCACCCAGTGAATCAAAGTATTTCCAAAGGAATATTCCCATCAATACTAAAAACTGGTTGTATAACACCCTTTTTTAAAGGAGTGATCCTACACTAGCAACAAATTACAGGCCGATGTGTTCATTATCTGTGTTCAGCAGAGTTTTTGAAAAAATTGTAAAAAGTAGAATGCAGCGATATTTACTGTAGAATCCTACAATTTATTATCTCCAAATCAATATGGCTTCCGTAATAATAAAACAACGGAAATGACTATTTTAAATCTTACGGAAAATGCAAATATAGCTAAAGAGAACAAAGAAATAATGATATCAATATTTATGGATTTGAGTAAGGCGTTTGATGTAATACACCATAATATTCTACTTAATAAATTATATTGTTACGGCTTTAGAGGAGCAATCAGTGACTAGTTTAAAAGTTATTTGTTCAATAGATATCATTTTGTATCAGTAAATAAGGTTTGCTCATCTAAAGCGCTTGTCAAACATAGTGTGCCACAGGGCTCAGTTCTGGGTCCACTGTTATTTTTATTATATATAAATGACCTTCCACGTTCATCTGATATACTGAACTTCATAATGTTTGCAGATGATAAAACTGTCTTTTCTTGCAAAGATGTTAATTCAGCTAAAAATATATTTAACTCAGAATTTCTCATTGTAATAAAATGGTTGACCTCAGTAGTATGCCAACCCTCACCCCCTTTGTTGCAGCCCCCACCCCCCTTTGTTGCAAGGCACCCCCAAAATGGGGTTGCAAGAAGGGGGTATGCAACTTGGAGGCGGAGTTATCCCCCAAGCTGCAATGAACCCCCCAAAGGGGGAGACCTAACCTAAGAGAGAGGAGAGAGGAGGAGAGGTGTTTGCCTGGCAGCTGCCAAGCGCATATTAAGACTTCAGCCGAGCAGCCGCTGTCTTATAGGACCCTTAATCAGCCTGTTGGCTTATCTGGCTGATTTACCAGTTTGCGCTATTTATTTAATTAAAGCATATATTCTGACTTAATCCGCCAGTTGGCTTAGAAGGCTGAGTTGCCAGATTGCGTTTATTTATTTAATTAAAGCATATATTCTGGCTTAATCCGCCAGTTGGCTTAGAAGGCTTTTTAGAAGGCATAAATGGCCTGTATATATTAATAACCTCCGAACGAATTAAAAGCGCACATAAACGCACATACAGTCACCGACTGTACGCCCATAAACCCCCTATTATCACACACACACACACAAACACACACACACACACACACACACACACACACACATAAATATATAAACTGATTGAGGCATGCAAAGCCCCAGTAGCAAAATATATACGAGCACAGCCACCACACAAAAAAGCATCACATCACCAACAATCGTCTAAGTGTAGACTTTTAGGAGCTCATCCCATCAACAGCACATGGTGAAATGAGGGCTACGACATTTTAAGAGCCCATCCCATCAACACCACGTAACCGATATGAAGGCTACAATCAAGCGTCCAATCTTAGACGATTGGTGACGAAACTATTACACAACAACCTACCAACCACCTCCACCACCGCCTTACTTACCAACTCCTGGTAGACCGACAAGGTCTCTAAATACGACCCAATAGACAGAGCTAGGATAGGATCACGTTATTGCAACACTCGTTCATGTTGTTTATTTCTCTCTCTCTCCACCAGTTGGCGTATCTGGTTGAGTTACCAGTTTGCGCTATTTATTTAATTAAAGCATATATTCTGACTTAATCCATGTTGTTTATCTGTTTATTTCTCTCTCTCTCTCATATTTATTTAATTAAAGCATATATTCTGACTTATTCCGCCAGTTGACTTAGAAGGCTGAGTTGCCAGATTGCGTTTATTTATTTAATTAAAGCATATATTCTGGCTTAATCCGCCAGTTGGCTTAGAAGGCTTTTTAGAAGGCATAAATGGCCTGTATATATTAATAACCTCCGAACGAATTAAAAGCGCACATAAACGCACATACAGTCACCGACTGTACGCCCATAAACCCCCTATTATCACACACACACACACACACACACACACACACACACACACACACATAAATATATAAACTGATTGATGCATGCAAAGCCCCAATAGCAAAATATATACGAGCACAGCCACCACACAAAAAAGCATCACATCACCAACAATCGTCTAAGTATAGACTTTTAGGAGCTCATCCCATCAACAGCACATGGTGAAATGAGGGCTACGACATTTTAAGAGCTCATCCCATCAACACCACGTAACCGATATGAAGGCTACAACCAAGCGTCCAATCTTAGACGATTGGTGACGAAACTATTACACAACAACCCAGCAACCACCTCCACCACCGCCTTACTTACCAACTCCTGGTAGACCGACAAGGTCTCTAAATACGACCCAATAGACAGAGCTAGGATAGGATCACGTTATTGCAACACTCGTTCATGTTGTTTATTTCTCTCTCTCACCACCAGTTGGCGTATCTGGTTGAGTTACCAGTTTGCGCTATTTATTTAATTAAAGCATATATTCTGACTTAATCCATGTTGTTTATCTGTTTATTTCTCTCTCTCTCTCTCATATTTATTTAATTAAAGCATATATTCTGACTTATTCCGCCAGTTGACTTAGAAGGCTGAGTTGCCAGTTTGCGCTATTTATTTAATTAAAGCATATATTCTGGTTTAGAAATTCGCTTTAGAAACCACCCAATTGATATAATTAAATACCGTGTACAAACGAAAAGGAATAAATAAAACGCCAATACATCATTCTGTTTATTTAGGCGAATTAATGGAAATAAATATACATTGGGATATATATATATATATATATATAGTAAAAAAATAATAGCATCATGAACGGGAAATATATAATAAAAAATATACAAAACGTTGCATTATTAATATATTAGTACAGGAAAAATATATAGTTATATTAATTATATTGAAAATAATAATATACGAAACGTATAATCAATTGCATGTTAGTACAGGAAATATATATACAGTTATATTAAATAAATAAAAATAATAATATAATCAATTGCATATTAGTACAGGAAATATACACACAATTTAAATATACATCCTTTATGTTCTACGGCACAAAACACTAAACTCACACGTAATAGAGTCTACAGTCACATCGCTATTACTTTGCACCACGTGATAAAACCGTCCAAGCAACACTTCACCGTTTAACTGATACGGAGGCATATACTCGACATAAATGGAATTCATATCATTCAATACTATTTTTGCCTACTTTACATCCGGTTGGCAAGTTATCTTTAAACACGGCTAGAATACAATCGGAAGCACGCACAAAGAGTTCATCGTTAACCACAACATCATTATTAAATACAAGTTTGTAAACAAGCCTTTCCAATCGGGGGTTATTTCTTACCGTCCCGAGCTTTTCAATCGTGAACTCTTCTTCACTCTGCATAGCGGCAATTGAAATAATCTTCCAAGTCATAACGACAGCTATTCATTATATAGTGGTACAGCTCTTCAGGGTGAACAGTGTAGGTGAGTTCGGCCCTGTACCGCTCAAGTGCTTTGCACCAAAGTTCAGGATATTTCGAAGAATTTAAACCTTTTAAATATGCATCCAGCTCTAGACCATTCTCGCCTTGTTCATTCCTACATTCGATAAATCCATCGAGCAGAGCGGTGTGTGCGTATTCAAGGACCGTGTCAAAATAAATCATATCCGTAACACGAGCGTCTAATATAGGCTTCAGCTTGCGGAATCCGACGATTTCAAACATTCTGTCGAGGATGAAACGGTTTCGCGTAGGGACAAGAACGTTATTATCAGATGCGTTCTTCCACATCAGTCGTATATCAATGCATGGCTGATCGCTATTTATACACAATGTGCAAACAACGGCGTATGAGCGGGCGTCACTAATCTGCTCTCTTCTTGTACCTACACCTGCAGGTATTTTATAACGGACCTCTCCCCACTTCTCAACTATCATGAAGACTATTCATCTCCTCAACAGTTAAATAAATAACATTACGCTTGCTTGCTTGCCTGCAAATCGTTTCAAGTATATAGCTAATGGTGCCGGTTTCACGCCTGAACACGCGCAATGACTTCGTCACGGAGACATCGTACGAGGCGTTGAGAATGCTTCTCAAAGGAAGTTCCATCGTATTCGCACGTCCACTCGGTTCAAGCTCTGAGATGACTATGAACAATAGGGAGACGGATCGGCTCGACGGGGCGGAGTGAGTCACGCTGATGAAACTTGCACGGGTTTGTTGGAACTCGTATGTTTCGTGAGGTGCACGGGTGGGCAACTCGCTGGGGGGAGCGCGTCACACTGCTAAAGCGTGTACAGGCTTGTTCGAACACTCTTGGACAAACAGAGTTTTCCGAAACAATATCGACTTTAATGTTTTCTCACTCACCAGACGTTCATTTCAACAAACTAAACATCTTCACAATCTGGCGCACTATTTGAGAGAAACATATGTCCATATTTGACCTTTTTGTTTAACAAGCGATACTCGTCTCTAAAGTCTGTTAAAAACTCACACAGCCCATTAGACACAACCTCACTACAAACCTCATCATGATATATATTAATATAGTGGTAAAAATACTAAAGATTCTCCATGATGACAACATTTACATTTTCAACCGTAGGGTACGAGTAGTCGGTATGGTGTAACATGACATAATATCGCTTGTCACACCACTTCAATATATCGTCTGTACTACGAAATCCTACAACGCCCTCGCCAGAATACCCGTAGAGTATTTGAACATCTTGGTCCTTCGCACGGCTCAATGTAGCCTTAAAAGTGGCAAAGGAGGGGGGAAGATGGAGTTTTTCAGTATTCACCAAATCTTGGCTCTTTGCCAAATACTACTTCATAAATGTTGAACACGCACTATTAAAGGTAGCCATTACTCTTTTTCTTCTACGCGGGAGAATACACGTCTGAATTCAAGGGTATGCAGCGGTTAACTGAGCACGCAGGGATAGAGGCATACTCAGGTAGCGGCATGACTCACAATGCCGGTCTTACAGTGGGCAGGGCTTAGCTTTTTACTGTACACACACACGCACGCACGCAAAGGAGAAAGTGAAACGCTAATTGAAACACGATTTATTTAATAAACGAAATATTCAAGGTGTATATATTTACAAATAAGTGTAATAAATAAGTTAACCATAGACATATCAAAGATTATGGTATCCAAAGGGCACGGTATCATAGGTACCAGGCACCTGGTAACGTTTCCTATAGGTGTTACGGCTCACCTTTATACCCCAAAGTTCCTTCACGCCCCCCAACTTCTGTGCCCGAAAATTGTGGGTACCTACAGTCAGTTGGGGCAGGCGGTCGCACTCATCATCTACCAAGCGCACTAGTTCCCTCAAAGAGTCAAAGTTAACGACCCTCCGATTCGCATTGTTAAGCGTGATACCCTTAGCCTTCAAGATATACTCTGTATCCTCCCCCACCCTCACCCGTACCCCGATAGGTTTTTGGCCATGTTGACATAAACGAATCGGCGTATGCGATGTCTCCATACTCATCCTTGATCTCGTCAGTTAGCTCTCAGAGGAACTCCCCAATAGCGGGCATGTATTCACCCCCTCCTCGCTGTGAATACCACGCTATATGTATCGGCATACAAAACCCGCCGCCCAAGAGAATGCACAGGCCCCAAAGTTTGATGAGTGCGTAGGCTGTTGTGAAGCTGGCTACAGGTATGTTTGTAACCCGTGAGTTATCTGTAGCCAATTCTGTATTGTTGTACTTTATTATGTAAGTATTACCTACATTCACAATCTCCATGACCTCTTTATCGGGAGCGTTGGCATAATCCCAGACTTCACTATAACTTTGTGCCAAATGAACGTTCCCTTTCCCAGTATTCTGTGCAAATTTTCCCCAAAGACTGTTTAGACACAACTTTGCACTAAAGCGCTTGCCAGGGTTCTTTACAATTTGGGATTGGTCAAGCTGTATACCTTCACGGTCACGGTAACGCTGAATATAATCCGTTTTTCATCTTCGGTATCAACCCCTCGCGGATATCCTGACGCCCTAACCTTATCCTTCAAAAAAGCGTTTATATATGGTGTGAAAAGATTGGGTAGCTTCTGAAACCTCCACACCTCATGTATCTTCATTATTCTATACCCATGGCGAACGGCTAGGGCCAGCTCAGGGCTTGTATATACACCTCTGATCTTACGCTGGTGGGGTGTATGGTCACAATCACCATTGTTCTCTTCTGCGCACTTCACGCACAGGGGAAACATGAGCTTGTGATCTATAACGACGGGCAAGATCGGCATCCATAAATCGCGAGGGGGGAGCAAATCTACGAAAGAGAGTCCAAAGTAGCGCTCATTCAAGTTAGCTGAAAACTCTTCGGTGGTTGGTATGGTGGGACCCACCATTTTTTCAGGTGCACCTACTGGGTACGGATTGTTCTTCATCACGTAGGGGTATAAAGAACAGAAGTCGTAGTAATGGAGTTTCACACCCTCCGTAGGCGGAAAGTATAGCTTGAAGGGGTTTGTACGCCCTCCGAACAAGCTATCACCGCATTTGAGAGGATCCAGCACCATTGAACGTTTGATCGTGTTTATTTCTTCAGGTACCTGTCCATCTGTTCCATCCGTGCATCATACTCATGCTCCCACAAGACTTTGTGAGTGAACTGGGAGCCTATAAGTTGATCGCGGGTGCGGGTCCACGCAAGACAGTCGGCAGGAGATCTACCGTGGATATCTCCTACGATTCCACACTCAGGACGGGGACACCCATGCCACCAGCAACCGTTAAAGGAGTACAGTCTTCTCACCAGTGGCGCGGTTTTCACTTAGACCATCAACCCAAAAAACACGACCATTAACCTTAATGGGTACTTCACCCGTGTTGCGGGGGCATGCTTTATGTATACACCTGTTTGCTGATGTAGGTGTATGAGCCAGTAAATAGCCTTGTGACCATAACTGCGGGGGTTGTTTCTGTGGATAATGGCTAAGGTGTCTTTAGGCATGAAGTTATTCTTGAACACCGTAAAACATAATGAGGTGATGGTGGTTGCGACTTGCAACGGATCGCATTTGAAACGATATATGTAGATCCTTCTAAAGGCCTGGAAACATACTCTAAGCACGCGCACATCATTCACGCAATAACGCTCACATTCATCAGCTATATTATAAGGATTACACTCATTAAAACTGTTGTAGTATTGGTCAAAATCTTCACGTTCATCTGTACTCATACATTCATAGTTAAAGTAATGTTTGAGTGGAGGTAGTCCTACGTAATTTAAAGTTTCGCTAGTGAGGAATGTGTAAGGGAAATATCCTTTTGAAACTTCAGAAGCTACACCCATCACCTTGGGTAGCTTTGCTAATTTACAAGGTGTGAATAATAAAGTGTCTTTAAACTGTACATTACCTCTTATTTGCATCTGTATTAGTTTGTTGCCTCTTTTGAAGCGATCACCTGTAAATATCTCAGATGACTCGTGCTCATGCAACTCCTTATAAAGAAACTGTGTCAAATTTCGCCCCGTTATGGGCAAGAATATACAGTCATTTTTTTGAACTTGTCCGCTAACTTAACAATATAGGACACAAAGAGTTTCACAGGGCTATCGTGGGCATTCGTTTTAAAAACTTTTGTCCGTTTACCACATTTGTGACACTCATCATACTCGATCTCCATACACTCATCACAGATAGTCTGGCTCACAAGTAAATGTGGAATAACCTCTGGTTTCAGCTTTCGTGTATGTTTCTATATCGTAGTACACAGTTATACAAGGGCTGTTTTTAGGCTTGACATCTTTCATATAACACATGTTTTACTCCAACCGCCTTATATTTCTCATGGTACGTAGAACAGTGACTTTCATCATATTTATGCTCAAACTTTCCCCAATTATCCATCATGTGAAACATACCACATTAGCAGATTCTCATTTTCCTGCACGTGCCAATTGATTTATGGAGTTCAAAACAGTTATTATTGAAAAATGTGCGTCTACACACATCACAATCCCTCTTCTCAGCTTCAACTACACGGCTTTCACATTTGGAGCTTTTACACTGCTCACATACCATGTGGCAATCTTTACAATGTTTCACTATATCATCCGCAAACTCGATACACCCCTTACACAAATCATGATGTCCATATTTTAGATTGGTAGATACGTTGTCCCTGACAGTCCTAAAATAAGTAGGGGCCTTGTACGATCTCTCACACAGCTTTTAAAAACATACACAGTTCTACGACGATCATCCAGTCCAAATACAACTATACAAACATTCATTCCCTGTTCTACCCTTCTCAGCTCTTCAAGACCCATATTGCAGTCAAATTAAAGTTTACTGTCTACAGCTAGTTTACGGGCACGCTCAACTACCGTAGGCAACCAAATGTTTTTGACCCCGTGTATTTAGTACAGTAAACATACGAGCTAAGACTACTGCTATAAAGCCGCAACCACGATCGGCTTTTATATGCCGTCTATAAATATCCTGAGAATTGAAGTTAAGAGTATAAGGTGTGGCGCTATGACCCGCAACACGGAATACACTGTCAATATTTACCGTGAAGTTGTCCATATTGAAGGCTATACTACTTTGAGAGGACTGCATTATACGGCCTAATATATACTCTATATCTTCAGCTGCCAAACGTCTGAACGGTATTACTACCCAAAAATCATCTACATCTCCGTCATCTGACCCGAATCCGAAGGACAGCCTCGTCCTGACTTCACGTTCGTCGCGGTTCTAAAGGGCAAACTCTACAATACGTTCAATTATGCACCGTAGTCCGTTTTCGACACCAATGCTATACATGGATCTAGGATCAACCCTGAATATATACCGATTTCTAGTCAAGGCCGCGGTGGGGATAGCGGTGCGCACCAACTCGAATGTTATGCCATCTTCAGCAGAACGGGAAGCTGCTTTGGAGGATGTACCCGGAATTGAATAAGGAGGTATATTTGGGGAAGGCACTATTGTGGGGCTTGCGTCGTAAGACGTTGAGGGTTGGGGCTCTATTACTGGTGGTCTAACAACCGGAGCCATCCTGGCACGCTTTATACCTGACGTGGAGGGTTCTTCATCACGCCACCGCTTTGAACTAGCGCGTGCTACAGGTGTCGCTGGTGAGGGCTCGGCGGCAGGGAAGGGTTCTGTAGCTGTACGGTCAACGGGCTCGTCTGTAATATCGATGATAGGGTGCTGTACATCGTCGTCATTCACGGTTCTGTGGAAGAAGTAAATCAAATATAAGGAGCAGCACTCAAAATTTGTAATATTTTGTAAATGGCCCACTTAGGGGCGTGACGTGTTAAAAAATGGATTCTGTAGAAAAATTCAGGTTCACGAGCCCATCCATATGTATTATATCTGGCCCTACAGGATGTGGTAAAATGTGTTTATGCTTAAAATCATTAAAGAAAAGGGAGAGATGTTCTCCAAATTTGTGCATAAGGTTATATGGTGTATTTGACATACCAGTCAGTGTTCAACAAGTACCAAAATGAAATCTTGTTCCACAAGGGGGTATATGACGTTAATTCGTTAAAGGGAAATGAACATACAGTCACTGTAATTGACGATCTCATGTTGGAAATGGATAAAACGTTTGCCGAGACATTTACAGTGATGTGTCGTTAAATACACAATATCTAGTATTATTCGCGCAACGTAGAGATGCATCACAAATTGGGGTATTAGCCAACCAAATGTTCCCGAATCAGCGTAAGAAGTTTTTGGGGGTTTATAAAGAGGCCACAAACCGGCGTTATGGATATTTGCTTTGTGACCTTCACCCGCGAAACACGTTTAGGTTGCTTCTAAGAACGAATATATTCCCAAGCGAACCTGAAACGGTGTATATTCCAGAATGACAAATAGGCTGAAGAAATACCGTGAATTAATAAAAATCTGTCAACGATTGCCCCGGGCACTGCAACAGGTGTTTGTTAAAAATATCGACTCTGACTTTTTAAAATGCATCTGTGAAATCTGTCTTAATGTTATAAAATGTAATGTGCCAATGAAACCCTCTCAGAAGACTCGCTTATGTCGTTACAAGAACATAATACGAGCGCTCCTCATACAAATCAAACTGTGGGTAAGAAAAAGCGCATTATTGTACAAAGAGGAGGCTCATTCCTACCCATCTTATTTTCAGTTTTGGGTCCTTTACTGACTAGATTAATATAATGAAGAAGGTGGTTGTGATTCCGCACGAGGTGTATGCTTCATTGCAAAGCTGAAAGATTCCAGACACGGCTTTAGAACCCCGTAAAATTAGGCTTAAAAGAATGGAAAGCGAGTTGCTAGCCCTATTAAACAGTGAATAGTCACGTGATGTGACAAGGATCTTGTACCAAGTGGCTTTGCAGAAATTTCTTCATGAGTACGAAGATTATAAGCATCCTACTGAGCTCCCCGTAGTTATTAGGCACAGCGCGAATAGTGCTGAGCATGGCGACACAGGACCTGGCCCCGACGATGGCCAACCAAAGAAGAACGGAGCACAACACATCGAACATGTGCTAAAAAATAGTCTCCCACATACATTGAAGAATAAAGCTTTAAGTCTTTATAATCTATTGAGTGAGGACCCCATCATACAGTGGGCCGATACAGGCGAGGTCATTGTTGAAGGAACAAGGGTACAAGGATCCAATATCGTAGATATTGTTCATGATCAGGTGAAAAAGTGGGACAGACCCTCACCAACAGGATGGAAGCATACTAAAGCAAGACTACAACAAATAAATGCCCCCAAAACATTGATAGGTAATCTGAATAGGTTAAAAGACTTGGAACAAGCCTCGCATGTGTCACAACTGAGTACGCCATCGCCCCCAGCGGTAACCCCTCTGACGAGGAGAAAGAACAGAACAAACGGTCAACCCTACCCACGTGCTTCTAAAATACGCAAATGGCTGACATATTAAGTAAACACTGTTATGACATTTCTAACCGCGCTTCCTATGGTGGTGTTAATAGACTGTACAGTAGCGTGTAGCGTCATGAGCGATCTGGAGGCACATTTTAGGTTTTGTACAATCAACCTTGCTGATTTCAGAAAAGAAATAAAAAAAATTCTGCAACAAGCAGAACACCTCTTTTTTCGCATGTAAAAAATACAAAATTCTTGTTAATTACAGTTGGCAATACTGACTGACATGGTACTTCTGGCAGCTTTCTAATTATTCTCAGTGAGTCATCCCCTGGAATTTCTTAGTTCTACGCTAGCTCGCTTGAGAGAAACAAGTGGTTTTTTTATGGATGGGGTGTTCAAAAACCCCAAGGTACTAACGAAAGGTGCGTTTTGTGATATATACATTATACACATTTCTTTGTTTTGTTGTGTTTTACAATGTTTATAAGTTTGTTATATGTCTTAGGGTTAGTGATGTAGGTCACATCCGCATCCGCATCCGCGCGAACATCCGCACATTTTCTCGCATCCGCATCCGCATCCGCATCCGCACTTTGGACTGCGGATGTCGTGCGGATGTGGACCGTTGAGATAAAACGTCATTAATAAGCGGAAATTATCAAATTCTACTATATTAATAGAACTAGTTCATTGTGCGCAAAAGTGATGCAAGCGACAAGACGAGAGGCTGTTCTTGTATGAAGTTACTCTCTTGCAACCTACTTAGATCCACGTTACAAAGCTAAGTTATTTTCACCTAGTACATTAGAACGAGTTAAATCATCACTTGGCAAAGCAGTTGAAGAGCTTCAATCTCTTGAATCTGTCGCTTCGCCACCCACCAAAAGAATAAAAGTTTCAGTGACAGAACCAACACCTTCAACAAGCAAATCTATCACAGAATCTGTCTCTCAGTTTCTTGAGTCAAGCAGCAATGACGAGACCTACGCGATGTCAAAAGATGTAGTGAAAATGATCGAGAGCTATCACCAAGAAAAACGCCTGGCTGCATGTGACAATCCTATTAGTTGGTGGAAAAATACGCAGAATATCTATCCATACTTGAGTAAACTTGCAAGGAAACATTTAGCCTGTCCTCCAACAAACGTACCAAGCGAGAGATTATTTAGCAGTGCTGGATTAATATATGATGAAAAGAGAAACAGACTGGCAGCAGAAAAGGCAGAAAATTAATGTTCCTTAAGCATAACCTTCCTATAATTAAGTTTGAACATTAAACGATGAACATCTTAGTTTACTTTATTTTAATTACTCATTTATAAATATGCCTAATAAAACTTTAAACTTAATATAAATAGTTATCAAGCTAATTAAAGATCTCTTTCTATAAGGGTGGAGGTTGGGGAAAGAGGTCGGTGGGGTGCATTTGAGTTGGGTTCACGTCCCGCATCCTGGTAACACAATTATGGTTTCTAATTGTGGCTGAAACTCAACAAAATATAACGAATTTATTTGCAGACGAATTCACTAATTGATTTCTATATTAGTTAGATGCTTGATATTATTTTATATGTTCAGAGAAAAGTACAGCAATTATTGTACAATTAATCAATTATACTACATTATAGCTACAGCTCTCTCTTATAATAACTTATTATATACGTTAAACACAACAAATCTCGAATATATCCTAAAAAATAACGAAAATGTAGACATCCGCATCCGCGGATGTTGAAATCAAACATCCTCATCCGCATCCGCGGATGTGAAAAAAATGACATCCGCTACATCACTACTTAGGGTGTATATATATATATACCTATGGATACTTATATACATAATACATATGTGTGTGCAGTATATTTTTATATATATATTGGTAAACTTATTGTTTACCAATAAACCAAGCCTTATATATACATACTCATAATCATATATATTTTTTATTTATACGTTTGTGTTTTTGTTTCAGTGTTCCTGTGTGATACTTGTTGAGTTTTGCTGGTACAATGAGCACGCAAACAACACGGGGATCTGTCAGCCACATTGTCTTTGGTTCTCCACTATCAGAACTTCCTCTGTCTGAACTTCCAACCCGTATACAAGTTGCAAGGCATTTCCTCTTCTTGAAGGAGAACAAGTACACCAGCAACAGGGAGATTCTTCCGGAGGTATGCCAAACACTCATTGACCTTTGGAATCGTGTTAACATTCCATCACAGCCAATCAAGAATGTGAAGACCAAGCTACTCCGATTGATGGAAAAAGGCTCACAAGCATCGAAGCAAGGCAAGCAGGCCACAAAAACCAAGAAGTTCGAGGAAAGCCTGAATCAATTGTTTGACATAGCTGTCTGCCAATGCGATGATCTGTCTCCATGCCACTGTGAAAAAGAAATGAAAGTTCCACGACGAGAGCATGCCTTTCTGATCGACCAGAGAACCACGCGGATCATGCAGATCAGTCGGGTGGATACGAATTCCCATTGTGGCTTTGGAAGCTGACCGGTATGGTGTATCGAACAGGGCTACTGCAGCTATCAGCACTGCAACATTGGTTGACTATGGCATCATTAGTTCTGATGATCAGATAACGTAAGTGACCAACACAAAGTATGGAGAGCACGCAGAAGGTACGGATCTGAAGGAAGCAGTAACTTACCACGATGTGGAAGTCACTGCTTTATTTTTTGATGGGCGGAAAGACATGACACTTGTCAGAGAGA
Source organism: Bathynomus jamesi (assembly GCA_023014485.1). NCBI lineage: Eukaryota > Metazoa > Arthropoda > Malacostraca > Isopoda > Cirolanidae > Bathynomus > Bathynomus jamesi. Next base: position 894,854 of record JAJOZX010000839.1, read on the forward strand.
AAAAGGGGAACAAATGGTACAGCACAAAGAAAGTTGAGGACCACTATGTGCTGGTCGGAGAGCCTGGAACGATCTATCTAAGCCATCTGACACTGGAACGAGGAACTGGCACTGTCATTGCGGATGGACTTCAAAATGCGATTGAAGAAATGGGTATTGCAGACAAGATAATTGCAGTGGGAGCCGACAGCACAGCCACAAACACAGGGCACAGAAGTGGAGCAATACACCTGCTAGAGTGCCGCCTGGGTGGGTCGCCCTTTGCACCGGTTCATCTGTAGTCTGCATTTAAGTGAACTCCCACTGCGCCACTTGTGCAAGGAACTCATCGGCCCAACAGAATCTGCAACTCAATGGAAAGGACCAATTGGCAAAGCTTGGCCACATGTGAAAGTTTGCCACTTTCCTCTAGAGGAATTCAATGTATTGCTGATGGCCACACTCTCCCGGATGTTGACCTTACTGAATTGAGTCGTGACCAAGCCTACCTCTACAGAATGATGAAAGCGATAAGGACTGGTGTCATTAATGAAGTTCTTCTACGAGAGAAGCCTGGACCAATCTCCCATGCAAGATGGGTTACAACTGCCAGCAGAATTTGTCGGCTATATGTAGCGATGGCGCAGCCAAGTGATGAACTGTATTCACTCACACAGTTTGTCGTGTGCTACTATGGACCCATGTGGTTTAGCATCAAGTGCCATCCAAGGTGCACAGATGGTCTAAAACATTTCTTGGAGTAAATCAAGCTGCTACGATTACTGCCACCAGCTAGCAAGACTGTCACATGGCCTGTGATCCAAAGAAATGCATATTGGCTCCCCCTGAAAATGTTCTACTGGCAATGCTTGCAGATGCAGATCAAGAAAACCGGAAATTGGCCATCGATGTAATCAAGACCATTCGACGAGCTCCCAAACCTGCTCAACAGCAAGTCAGAGAATTTCGGCCACCAAAGATCAAACAAAGTGCTCAGAATTTGAAAGATTTACTTCCACCAGTGGAGGAGGGCACAATGGAACCACCACTCACGAAGCAGTTCTCTGTCGAACAAATTGATAAGATCACTGAAGAGCCCTTTGTTGTCCGGATACCATGTCACTCTAGCCCTGTTCAAAAATCAACTTTTTCTTATTTTCATAGGTTTCTGTACTTTTTCCCATGCTTTTTGACCTGAAAAGGCCGAAAATGACAACCATTTTGACCTAGGTTGTTGGGAAGCATTGCCGCATGGAGCTTTAAGTTTTCTGCCTTGAAATCGGCCAAAAGCACCAGTTCCGGGGTCCCTTGAATCATGTTTTGCACTATAACTTTTTATCTAAACAAGATAGAGCAACAAAATAGGCACCAAATTAAAGTGTTTTTAATCCTCTTTCTAACTTATACAATTATGATAGTCTTGGAACAAGAAATGGCACATTGGTACATACAAAGATTTCAGAAATAACACAAAATTCGTTTTCTCACACTCAAGGCAGACAAGGCGCCTTATTCATGACACAAATTTGAGATTAACATTTTGTCACAAGTCTAATCGATCAAGAAGTGAAAGCATTACATGATGATTAATTTCATAATGACATTTACACAGTCAGTTGTTGAGAGTTTGTTTCTTGAAGCTGTCAAAGCGGCGTCTGTTGAACTCCACAGCTTGAAGGAGATAGTCCCTTTGCTTGGCATCTGTTGTTATGACATTTGCAAAGTCGCTCATCATCTTGACACCACGTTCAGCAATGTCATTCACCGCTTTCAGATTCTTAACATAGTCCAACGCTTTTCTGTAGTCCTCATTCTGTGGCCAAGACGTGATAGGTTCCAGAAGTCACTCGGATCCAATGTTCAGTGTGTCCAGCAGGAAATGTGATTCTGGGCCAATGAGATCAACCAGAGTGGTCTTAGCTGTGACTCTCTGGAATAGAGGCTTTCCTGTTCTGAAGCTGTCTGGCTTCTCAGTGGCATGTAACTGGGCAGCAATGTCGTGCTTCAATGTGTCACTCAATCTACTGCTGAACAGGGCAAATGGCACGACTTCCTGCGTCAGGTACCATTTGTGGTTTTCCATCTTATTAAGTACTGCATCAGCAAGCTCTGGGTCAGTTTTCTTGTACTTCAACATGTCCTGGATTAGACTTAGATCATTCACGGGAGCATCTGCAGCAGACATTGACATCATCCATACAGGAGTGTAGAACAGCGCAAGGAAGGTGTTGAGTCTTTCCAGCTTTGATACAGTGTCTTCGTCGTACTCAAGTTGATCTGCAAACATCAGAATTTTCATGGAGTACAGGTTTCTGGCCATCCATCTGGCCTGATGAATGGCGCCTGGTCGACTCCAGTGAATACCTCGAGGAGGCGTTCCTCCAAGAACAATGACTGTCAGTTCAGCCATTTCCCTGTAGTCGGCTCTTGGAAGCCTTTCTGCTGTTAGAATGTCTTGGAGTATTTCTTCACTGTTCTTCTTCTTTTCCTTCAGCCATTTGCTGTTGATAGCCAGCATCTTTGGGTTTTCCTTGGACAAGTCCGTCCAAACATCCTTCAGATGCTCAAACCAGGGATTATCTGGCCCCTTCACCTTCCCAAACAGCTTCTCCCAAACTGCTCCTACTAGGATTTCCAGGATGTGATGTCGACAGGCCAGATAAAACACCTTTTTGTTCAGCATTTTCTCTAGCAGTTTGGCAGCTCCTCTGTGAACTCCACTGTTACTGGATGTAGTGTCAAAAACAAGGGCAGTAACATTATCCGTAAGTTCCCATGTCTCCAGTAAATCCATTGAAGCCTCAGCCTGAGCTGTGCCAGAAGAATTGTCGATGACAGGTACTCCCAATAACTTTCCTTCAGTGTATGAAGGTGGACCAGACACTAGCACAGCTAAAGTCTCTGAGGTACTTCCAGGTTCACTGCCCAAGACATCATCTTTGAGCAACTTTCCATCCCAGTGTAAGGCAGCGTACTGTGGGGGATTTTCACAAAACTTGGACATGTGACTCTGGCTGATATTATACCTGGACAGCATTCTGTTGCGACGTGTTGTTGAGGTTGAGATGACGAAGTTATCCAGATCAGCCCCTCCAGCTTTCAAGGTGGCAGAAACCATGGCAGTAACTTGATTGTCTGATAAACCAAGACGATCAGCTGTATTGCAGATGACATCACATTCCATGACCTTCCTTGGAAACGTCAAAGTCACACTAGTCACAGTGTCTTGATGGTGAGAACATCCAGGACGAGGCTGATGGTAATCCATGTCCTCTGTGTTAGCGTCGTTGTCAGTTGAGTCACCCCAGGTAATGTCATCCACATGAACAACTGCCTCTTGTTCTGCTGCAGCTGTAAAATAGTACAACATGTTAAGACAGTAATTGTTAAGTACATGCTAAATATCGCAATGGAGTAAAACTTAAAACTTTTTGTAACGTTCAAAGTAATTAGTTTTACCTTGTTCTTGTCTATGCTGCAGTCTTCCATTCTTCGCTGCTTGCTGCAGGGATCTTGTCTCAAAAATCTTGTCATGACCAGACATATGACCTTTCCTCTCAGTCTTTTGGTCTTCGTAGAACCTGATATCCTCATCTTTCTTCTCTCTGGATAACAGTCTGTTGTTCTGTATTTCCTGGATTGCATCTGGAGCTCCTATATCGAACAGGCCGTCTAATTCCAGCACAAATTCTCCTCTTTTTCCTCCAGGGTTACTTGCTCTTCCTTTGCTTTTCACCAGAGCACGATGTTTCTCATGTAGTTTCATGAAGAGCTTCATTGCGTTGTACTTGGTCATTGTCTTGATCCTAGCCATCTGCCAGAATGGGATGATAGATTCAACTGTTTCATATGCAAGGTCTTGAACCATGGGCCTCCCTGCATTTTCCGGTAAATTCTGAAGATTAAGGAAATACTGGAACGCCTGTCTGTTGGTGGGAAGCTGGGAACCACTGATAAAAGCTGAAGGGTATCCAACCAGGAAAGTTTCAGTGAGAGATCTGGTAGATGGCCCAGTTGACACCTGCCTGTGGACAGTACGTGGAGGTTCTGAGATATCAACTGTGCGCCCACGGAGCTCCCTCAGCTCCTTGCTTAATGCCATTTTGAAGTTGTAACTTGTAGATGGTTTTCTAGATTCTGATTGAGTTTCTGTTGTTTCCTGAAAAATGATAGATAATTATTATGATTATTATTATTATTATTATTAATTATTATTTATTTATTATTATTATTATTATTATTATTATTATTATTTATTAATTTTATGCTCTTTCATTTGATATCTAATTTGTTGCTCTATCTTGTTTAGATCAAAAGTTAAAGTGCAAAACATAATTCAAGGGACCCCGGAATTGGCGCTTTGGCCGATTTCAAGGCAGAAAATTTAAAGCTCCATGCGGCAATGCTTCCCAACATCCTAGGTCAAAATAGTTGTGATTTTCGTCTTTCTCAGGTCAAAAAGCATGGGAAAATGTACAGAAACCTATGAAAATAAGAAAAAGTTGATTTTTGAACAGGCCTAATGTCACTCCCAAGGTGTAGAACGCTGTGTTAGGATGGCAAATGAAGCGTCTTGGGCAGTGTATGGAAAGGATTCAAGAGGTGGTTACATTAGAGCAGTACTTAAATCCCGTGACTTTATGCCGTCATTCAAAACTAAACAAGATTTTAATGTATCATTTACTAAATAAAACTATCTAGTCTACCTACCTACCTACCTACCTACCTACCTACCTACAGTGTATATGTTTATTCCAAAAATAAATTTTTCTATTTTTCCTGAAAAGCAGTACATTGTAAGGGGTCAAATGATAGCTCAAACCCTAGGAAAGCAAGTGTCCAAAAGCTATGGGTAACTAGCAATTTTCACGATTTTCACATGCGAAAAAGGAGGTGTTGCACTTGTCATAAAAAAATTTTGTTTTCATTTTTGAATTTAGGGAGGTCAATTGTACAAAACCTGAAATGTGCCTCTTGATCCGTTACACATTGCCCAATGACGCTACACGCTACAGTGTACAGAGGTGTTTACGGTGTAAGGAAAAAAGATGTTGAGAGATTTTTGCGGGAACAGGATTCTTATACACTTCATAATCCGGTGAGAAAAAGGTTTAAAACGGCCAAGACAACATCTGCATCGATTGACTCTATTTGGCAAGCGGATTTAACAGACATGCAAAGATATTCAGTGTATAACGATGGTTACCGCTACATCCTATTCATAATAGATGTATTCTCTAGATACCTGTGGTTAATTCACCTGAAAAATAAATCGCCTGAAACAGTTGCTAGAGCGATCAAAACGTTGATGTTGAAAGAAAACAGGATTCCTGGCTATTTTTGTATGTATATGGGGAAAAAATTTATATGACGCGCTTTTCAGAACATGCTGGCAGAGTTTAATATCAGCTATTACACTGCCAATTCTATACATAAGGCTTCTTTAGCTGAAAAAGTTCAACGTACCATAAAGGAGCGCATGCACCGATATTTTACACATAAAAACACATACAGATATATAAACGTTCTCGGCTCATTGGCCTCATCCTACAACCGCTCACACCATCGCGCGATTGGGACAACACCTAACGAGGTTTTAGAAAGAGGTACGCGCCAGAGGTGAGAAGAGATGGAACACCCACCACCACACTCTGCGCGTTTCAAAATCAATGATTATGTAAGGCTGTCGCGTTCGGGAAATAAATTCGCGAAGGGATTTGAGCAAGGATGGACACGTGAGATTTTTAAAGTTAGGGCTATGAGACCTAAAGGTGAGATAATGATGTATAACATTGAAGATTTGAATGGGGAAGAAATCTCAGGAGGCTTTTACCGCGAGGAGTTGCAGAAAGTGGCATTTAATTTAGGAAAAAACGTGTTTAAAATTGAGAAAATTATAGGAAGCAAAGGTTCAGGAAAGAGAAAAATGTACCTGGTGAAATGGCTAGGTTACCCAGAAAGCTTCAACACCTATATAAAAGCTGATGCAATAATGAAGCTTAAATAGTATGCAGCATGGCTCCTAACCATTTCTACGTCACACTCCCGTCCTCCTCATCCCTGTCTGTACACCCTAACAACACCCTCGCCAACTTTGTGACAGAACTCCAGGGCCCCATTGAATTGGAGCGTGATTCGTATGAGGTGGGGTTATGTGAACTCCAGTTAGCCACCAAATTTTTAACTCTTGAAAATGAACAAATCATATTTCTGATCATTAGAAGATTCGATGAGTGCGAAAAATTAGGCATAACCTTAGACAATACTATGCGCTCAGTCCTGTTCGGTGAGGAGCGGTACTATAGCACAAATGTGTCGCTAGGAATCGGGCATTATGATACAGCCATGGACATTGTGACGGGGTTAAACAGGAGTCTTGAAAGGTCGTACCTGACATACGATTTACTTTTTGAAGTCGTAAACATAGACACGCCTGCATGCACATTGAAGTTAAAGTCAACGCTTAGTAGAAATATTAAAGATAAAGAGCTGTTCACAATTGTGGCTGAGGGGCGATATGGCTCAGCTCTCCAAAGAGACACCTTTCACGAGGCACAGCATGACTTGTCCAGCTTAATGTATCAATTGAAGATGGAGAAATTGGGTGAAAGCTCTCCGACCCCAGACATGTGCTATATTTACAGCAATATCGTAGAGCACCAATTTGTTGGGGACACCCAGGCGCGCCTGCTGCGCATTGCACACATCCCCAACCATAGAGGGAAAAGTTTGAGCATTACATATGACAAGCCCCATTATGTAAATGTTGCGACTAATCTATTAACCAACATCTCGATATATATAAGGACGATTGAGGGAAAAAATTTCCCATTCGGTGATGGGAGCTTAACAGTGAAACTACACTTTCGTCGTTTATAATGACGAAGACCGTTCACAGTCTACCGGGGTGAGGTACCAGCGTGGGAGTGGACTTGGATCCATTTTTTCATCCATACTACGCACCGCTGTCCCACTGTTGAAGAGGGGTGCCAGGTACCTAGGGCGGAAGGCGTTACAAACAGGTTTTAACGCGGCAGAAGACATAATGGGTGGCACTAAGCCTAAAGAAGCTCTAAAAAAACATTTAAAACGTACACGGGATGAAATCATCAAAGATGCAAGGAGAAAAATGCGTGATGGCGGAAAGAAGAGATCTGCCAGGAAGAAGGGGTTACCACGCGTGGCGGAAAGAAGAGATCTGCCAGGAAGAAGGGGTTACCCTCACCTGGTGCTAAACGTAAAAAGAAATAAAAAAGAAGTATTCTAAGCGTATGAAACCTATGGCTGATAATTTTTTTAACTGATATAAGCTGAAGACACTACTCTCATGAATCATAGGTTCACTAATACTTGTCGAGGGAGGTGGCACTATTTATTTCTGACTCGTCATGGCACGTTTCATCCGTCCGTGTAGTTCACAATGCTGTAAATCGGAACTGTCCCTCTTTGATATGCCCCCCACTCAGGTCTCTATTGAGCATAGCGTCTTTATTACAATTAACCCATTAAACACAATTAGTTCACCCAGTGCCCCCATAGAATTTGTGATACCCAGCTCAGGCCCTTACTTTTTTGACCCGAGCTGCATGCAAATGTATGCTAAACTGCGTATAGCCCATTCTGATGGAACGGACTGCAGTGAAAGTTACTCTGCCTACCCGAAAACCA
>JAJOZX010000839.1:907500-967500 GCA_023014485.1 Bathynomus jamesi
TTGGCACTCTTGCAACATCATGCAACATTTGCAATTGCATCGCACTCGTCCATTTTGAGGGCATACTACTGACCTCTTCCTAAATACCAGTAAAACAAATTTCATGATTTTTACTAATAAAAGAAATTTAAAAAAACCCACTTTTTTACGTGAAGGTCAAAATATGATAATAAAAACCCACTCTAATAGACAGAGTTTATTTCCACAACAGTTTCGATGCCCACTGGCATCCTCTTCGGGTGGATACAGAAAAACGAAGAGGATGCCAGAGCGCATCGAAACTGTTGTGGAAATAAACTCTGTCTATTAGAGTGGGTTTTTATTATCAAAGAAAAGAAATGTATAATCTTGATGAACTTGATGTTGATGAAATCGCTATAAAGGAGTGTACTGTAACAAAATTTCTTGGTATAATGCTAGAGAAGAATTTGCAATGGAGTGATCATGTAAATTATATCGCGAAAAAGATTTCAAGGACCGTTGCTATAATGTTTAAACTTAGAAATGTAGTCCCTAAACAGGTTTTATTGACTCTTTCTCAGACTCTTGTTCTTCCTTGAATAACGTACTGCACATTGTTTGGGAAATTCAACTAAAAACTTATTAAATGGTATCTTTGTCATCCAAAAAAGAGCAATAATGTTATCTGATGCTGATTTCCTTGATCACTTGTACATTATTTAAAGAGCTAAAACTACTAAAGCTCAATGATGTAATGAAACTGGCACATTTTATTTTTATTTACGAGTGTAAGAACAAAATCATTAACTTTCAATGGGTAAATAGATATTTTGTAACTCATCAAGAAATCCATTCGTATCAGACCAGAAATAGATCAAAGCATGTTATACCTCAATTTAGATTGTCTTCATCTCAAAAACTACCCATTTTCATTGGAATGAAACTATGAAATGATTTAAATGCTGATATAAAAAATATTGTGAATGTAAATTGGTTTAAAACGAAGTTGAAATCCCGATTAATAATGGCATACTAATAAAAATCTAGGATTAATGTACATCACTATTGTTTATTCATTTCTCGTGTGTAATCTAGGATTAAAGACACATTACTTGTGATTGTTCAGTTCTTCTCTCTCATGTACGAGTATAATATTGATTTCTTTGTGTGATATTGGTATAATACCTTCAATAATAACCTTGTATTTGTCATATCGATAATGATAATTTAAGATTAATACATACTTTAACTATTAACAATACTTATTTATTTATTATTAATTAATAATTAATAATAACTATCTGTTTTATTTTTAATAAGAGCCCAGTAAAGCCTAAAGCTTAAGGGCCAAATTAAATAAAATAAATACCCAGCTTCACAATTATTTGTCATTGTAAATTTTAAAACGAATGTATTTATTTTATTATTAATAAAGGCTGAATTCAATTCAATTCAATTCAAAAACAAAAACAGCTGTTTGCCTCCATCCATCACTACCTGGAAGTGTAAAAATTTTGTGTTGTACTGTATAGCAAAACTTGCAAATATGCTTTAGCCTTCTAAATTTTTTTCTTATGCAGGAAGGAGGGGAAAATGCACTTTATCTTGCACATTTATTTTTGTGAATAAACAAAGCAATTCATAAAATATATATAATTACGCCAAATGAAATTCAACACCCATTCCCAGACCCCTTCTTCCTCCAGAACTGAAAATTCTCCACAGAAATAATGTATTTATTTTCTGAACTACTTATATGAAGAGTTATACAAACATTGTCGACAGCAGATTTTGATCATATTATCATTATCATTATTATACTTTCCGTACAAAAAATCAAATGTAATAAAATAGAGCTTTAGTAAAATGTAGTATTCACTTAATAGTGGGGCAGAAAAAAATTGAAGTGAAAAAATTGAGAGGAATTGTGGCTTTTATGGTAAAAGCACCAAAATTGGTATATATCATGTTTAATATGTACTAAATGATTTCAGTTATAGTTCCAAGTTGAATATTTCCCCTGACTCCCATAAATGGGAAAAATCCAAGATGACCGCCGCACGAATTGCAAAAATCTATTAAGTCGCATATCTTCGGTAATATATCACATAAAAATATGAATGAAGTGTCCTTTTTCTATGTTTTCAGACATAAGGAATCCAATGCCACCATCATTTATCCAAAAAATTTTGTTATGTATGTGGTGATCTAACTTTAAAATCCCAGAAACGTAACTTTACAACATTAGTAAAAAATGCTATGAACTTTATTTCGGATGTAAAGTAGGCGATCAGGACAAGAGTTGGGCCCCTCACATTTGTTGTGTGACATGTGTAAGACTACTTACAGGATGGCTAAACGGTTCACGTCACATGCCATTTGCTATTCCAATGATTTGGAGGGAACCCAAAGATCACACAACAGACTGCTATTTCTACCTGGTAAATACAAAGGGGATCACTTCAAAAACAAAGAGCCTTATGAAATACCCTAATCTACCGTCTGCAATGAGACCAGTTCCCCACAGTGCTCAACTTCCAGTACCAAATCCTCCTGAACATGTAAGTTTAAGTGATGAGGAATCAAACGTAGCTGTAGCATATCACGAGGAAAAAGATGAAGACATTTCTGATCCAACATTCCAGGCTACCTGTTCCTCCAATGAACCACATTTACTGTCACAAGGAGATCTAAATGACCTAGTTCGTGATTTGAAATTATCTAAGAAGCAGGCTGAACTTTTAGGTTCAAGATTAAAGGGTTGGAATCTACTGCAACGTGACACTAAAGTTTGTTTTTTCCGCAGCCGCCATGATGAATTCAAAGAATGGTTCTCCCATGAAGATGGACTTGTGTTTTGTAAAGATGTTAATTCAGTCATGGGGGCTCTTGGTCATGAACATAACGTGGATGAGTGGCGATTGTTCATTGACTCCTCAAAAGTCAGCTTGAAAGCAGTCCTTCTTCACAACGGAAATAAATTTCCTTCTGTACCTATTGCACATGCTGCAAACATGAAAGTCATACGACAACATGAAGTTGCTTTTAGAAAAGTTTCAGTATCAGAAATATAAGTGGAATATCTGTGGAGATCTGAAGGTCATTGCACTTTTGCTAGGGTTGCAGCTAGGTTACACCAAGTACTGTTTTTTATGTGAGTGGGACAGTAGGGACAAGCAAAACCACTACGTTAAGAAGGATTGGCCAAAACGCACCTCACTTGTTCCAGGCAAGAAAAATGTTGTGAATAGTTCACTTGTTGACCCTGAGAAAGTGTACCTTCCTCATTTGCATATCAAGCTTGGACTTATGAAAAACTTTGTTAAAGCGATGGATAAGGCGCAAACAGGATTCACATACTTGAGAAATAAGTTTCCCCGGATCAGTGATGCCAAGATTAAAGAAGGCATTTTTGTAGGCCCTCAGATCAGAGAATTGTTAAGAGATGAGAGATTTGAAGGAGAGTTGAATGAAGTTGAGAAAGCTGCGTGGCAGAGTTTCAAAAGTGTCTGCACAAATGTTTTGGGAAATCACAAGGCCGAAAACTATCCTGAAATAGTAGGAGATCTTCTTAAGTCTTACCAAGCAATGGGGTGCAATATGTCATTAAAGGTTCATTTCTTGGACTCTCACTTGGACTTTTTTCCGGAAAACCTGGGTGCGGTAAGCGACGAACATGGTGAGCGTTTTCATCAGGATATTTCTGCCATGGAAAACCGTTACCAAGGGAAATGGAGCCCCAGTATGCTGGCTGACTATTGCTGGACTCTTAAGAGAGACATGCCTGAGGCAAAGCACAGCAGAAAATCAAAACAAGCTACTTTTTAAACTACAGGTATGTCTTTTCGATCATATTTTAATAAGTATGTAACTATATGGGTTTTTAAAAATTAAATTGCATGTCACACAAAAACCAGACCTGATAGAGAAATTTTACAAACTTATTTGGATTCAGCACAGAAAATACTATAAGAATAAGGTATTTTCATTCTTGGGACACGAAAAAAATTTTTTTGTTACCAGTGTAATTTGTGACAGTCACTATTTTGAAATGATTATAACATATAGGTATTCCATACAACGATACAAGTCTTTGTTCATTTTTTATAAACAGACTAGGAAAAAAAACATATTTGGCACAAATAAAACGCACATATATATGAACACGTTCATGTATACTGAGTGACTACAAAAAAGAACCAAACCAAAGCAAAAGAAACCAAACCACTGTCCATGTATTCTTCACTGTCCATGTAGGAGACTAGAAAAGAAATTAAAAAAAAACATATTTGGCAATTAATTGTCATTGTGGTCATAGTTGCCACCGCAAATGGCAAAGCGATGTACACTTTAGAGCTGCCTTGACACACTTGCAGAGTCATCTGCACCCCTTCTGGCAACCACATCGTAACAACTCCGAACAAGATGCTGCTGCTTCGGGAAGTAATGTCCAATGTGGTTCTCATCCTTGTGTTGCACTCTTCTTCCTTCTCCAGGACTCTGGAGATGGAACATCTGGAGCACGGACATGTGCTTTCTTCCAAACATGTCCACCTTAGTGTACAAGCAAGATTTTCCTTCTTGCACGAGCAAGGAGCCCTGCACTCCTCGCGGCAGCCACATTTCATAGTGAGGTGAAACACTTGAGTGGCAGTGCCTTGAGCTGTCCACACAGGTGCAAAACTATTGTCATCTTCCTGCCAGTCGAAGGAACAGGGGTCTTCATCCAGGAGATACGCTTCATGGCTCATAGCCCAGATCGATGCCTGGTACAGGGCCCGTTGAAGATGCAGGTGAAGTGCGTTTTGGGTTGGTGGAATACGCTGGACATCCTGGCTCCTCTGACTGAACATGTTCATCCGAAGAACATTATAATGTTATAATGTTTCAGACCAACAAACACCCTCGGATCCACTCATGCGCAATACACAATTGTAATTGTGTATTGCGCATGTCCTCCGTGGTGGCGGAGGGGACCTACAATTTTACGTGGGTTCAGAACCATAAAAATCTTGATTTTACTACCTTAAACAATACCCAATCTATCAACATATGCATCTGATCGACAGATGGCGCACAACTCCCAGTCCATAATCTGAAACATAAAGCGAAACATTATTATTAGCCAGTTTGACAGTTGATCGTCATGTTTCAGTGCATGTGAAAACATTTGCAAGTAAAAAAGAAAAAACTTCGTTAACATGCCTGTAAAAATATTTTTACGTCATTCTATATTTTGCCTTTTTTTTACCTTGGTTGACCTTAAATGACCTCTGGAGTTCACATGGCTGACCCCACCACTTTATACCTCGAAATAAAAGTGTTTTGTCTTGATAAGAGCTTTCATTTGAAACCCATACATTCGTAGGACCCTCCGTTGTTATTTTTAGTGTTTAACACTATGACATTATATGACCTCTAAATGTCACATTGGTGTCCTTATTTGAGGTCAGATTTTTGGCGCACCTTCCGATTCGTGTTCCGAGGGTCAAAATCTATAGGATCACGTCGAAAAATTGTTTTTCACAAGCAGTGTAACGAACTATGGTGCTGCCGACTGCACTATAAGGGATTTTATATTCTTTCTTTGTTGCTGTATTAGGCTTTGGAAGCCAAAATTTTATATTTTCTTTCGTATTTTCTGCAAAGTTTGCTATGACTTTCTAGTGCATAGCTTTAAGTTGATCACCCTTTATAATAATTATAGTTATAATATGATCAGTGATCTGCTATAAAGAATGTTTGTATAACTCTCCATATAAATACAGGGTGTTAAAAAAGAAACGCAACCCATTGGAGAATGCATATCATTGTAACCTAACCCTATCCTTTCTGTTTCGGGTTACGTTTCTTTTTGAACACCCTGTAGTTCAGACAACAAATGCATTGATTTCTGTAGAGAATTTTCAGTTCTGGAGTTGGAGGGGTTGGGAGTGGGTGTTGAACATCACGTGACGTGATTATACATATATAGCTTATGAATATTTTTTGCTTATTCACAAAAGCAACCGTGCAGGAAAGGTGTAGTTTCTCTTTTTATTTCAGAAGGTTGAAACAATTTTGCGGATTTCTTTCGTTAATAAAGTACATCAAAGATTTTAGATATAAATTTTAATTGATATTCCCTTCTTTCATACCTTATCTGTACTATCAGCTACAGAGGGAGAAGTTGAAACTACTTTATCCTATATTCCATTTTAGTTGTGTATTTTTTTTTCTTCTGAAAATGGGTATGTCTCGAAAAACAGTGTATAAGATTATTTCTTGGAGAATGACAATTTTGTTTTTAGTTCTACCCCTATTTTTCTGAAATATTTTTCGTAATAAATTTGAATCATGAACTTACAGAAGGTTGACAAAAGTAAATAGACACGATGATGATGATGATGATGATTGTCTTCAAGATCAAATGGCAAAGTTCACCAATGGAGAACGACATATCAGCTTTACAGTACATAATAGAAAGGGGAAAGCAACACGATTCAAAATATATTGATTAAATAAATCTGTTATTGTTTATTGACTTTTATTAGCAAATCATAAACTATGGAAAAACCGAAGGTGTCTATTTACTTTTGTATACCCTCACTGTTCATTCTAGTTGACCGAAACGAAGAACAAAATGAGGTTACTAATGATTTTTTTTTCTTCACCCTTAACATAATCCTCTCACAAAAAAATACTATCAAATGTGCTTAGACAATGTTCCCTCTAATTTTTTTTAGTCCATGTGCGCAAGAAATTTTCGTTGTGCATACATTTAGATTCATGGTGAAAAATTTTGCAAACTTTTCTGAGCGCTATTATCTTCAAAATGAAAATATATAAATATTAAATACTTAATAAATATTATTTCCATAAGGTGATAGCTTGATCTTTACGGTACTATTAAATGTATATTAAAAAACTGTTTACAATATTATCTATTCTTAAAAAAGAAAAAATTTATCCATTCTAAAAATATGAATAAAATAAAAAATAGTAAAATAAAATTCAACAAAATAAAGAAATAAAATAAAAATAATATTAATTGAAATTAACTATTTTAGTTGTCATTTCTCAAAACAATTTTTAGCATTTAGCAATTTAAAATAGACTATCAAGAGTAATACATGATTTTATCCATTCACAAAATAGGAGTAAAATAAAAAATAATTTTATTTTTTATGAATTATGAGGTAATTACTATTCGTTTTTATGCAAAAATAAGAAAGAGAAGGTTTATATTCAATGCGTTAATGTATAAAATAAAAAAATGAAAATACATAGAGTAAAAAAAATCCGTATTGCGTAATTGCGCGGACGTCGGCGAAGTCGGGCGGAAGGGGTTAACACTTAAAAGAGCGACTATAGAGTATGGTGATGCAAATGGTCAGACCTTGTGTGACTGTATATTTTTGAAATGACTTCATTTACTATCGTGACTCATGATACGCTTGAGCCTGTGCGCATTTTATTTTGCTGTGTGCGCGGGTTTCACAACGCGTGTGCGCGCGCACGCGCGCACACCTTAGAAGGAACATTGGCTAAGATGTACCATCAGATGACCAGAAAAAAATTACCATCAAATCTACGAAAAAGTATATTAGCAAACTTAACACGAGTCAAAAAGTACCATCTTACGTTTTCCTAACAAACCTTGCTTCTCAAACAAAATCTGGTTGGTCCAAAGTCCCACCTTGATGGACTTCAGTTTTAAGGTTTATTCGTCTCTTACTGAAAATGAAGGATTACTGAAACTTTGTGACATCTAATATACTATTTCAGAAATGAAGCCTTATATATATATATATATATATATATATATATAGATATTATATATATATATATATATATATGAACAGTATTAGCTCCACTACTCTTCATAATCATGCTAACTGACATAGATGAGGACGTTACCAGAGACAGCACAGTAACATCCTTTGCGGATGACACAAAGATCAGTAGAAAAATAAGAAACCCAGAAGACATAGGATCTCTACAAACCGACATAAACAAAATCTACAAGTGGACTGAAGACAACAGTATGAAGTTTAACACCGAGAAATTTCAGCTATTACGGTACGGAAAAAGAGAAGACCTAAAGTGCATGGAATATTATACCCCAAATGGACAGGAAATTCAGAGAAATTCCAGAGCAAAAGATTTAGGGGTTGTAATGACAGATGATGCGAAATTTGAAACACAAAATAAGATAGCGGTAAACAGAGCAAAGAGAATAACGGGCCAGATATTGAGAACCTTTAAACGAAGGGATAGGAATGTAATGATTCCTCTACTGAAAACCCTGATCATACCCAAATTAGAATACTGCTCGGTCCTAACTTCCCAATATAAAAAAGAAGACATTAGACAGCAGGAGGGGATCCAAAGAAGCTTCACAGCCAAGATCAATGGGTGCAAAGACCTAAATTACTGGGAAAGGTTACGAGAACTAGACCTATATTCACTGGAAAGGAGAAGAGAGAGATACACCCTTATTTACACTTGGAAAATAATGGAGAAACTAGTCCCTAATCTTACTCTGAATCCCATAACTCCCCAAACAACGATGGAAAGTAGAAGCGGTAGACTGTGTCGTATTCCCAAATTGAAGGCGAGACAGGGAACATCCTTAACCCTGAAAGAAAATAGTTTTGTAGTGAGAGGACCAAAACTGTTTAATCAGTTGCCCAAAGACCTAAGAAACACGAAGGGAGTTGCAGTGGAAATCTTCAAAAGAAGACTAGACGCCTGGCTCAGAACAATCCCCGATGAGCCGGGCGTACCTGGCTATGTGAGGTGGAGAGTGCAAGAATCCAACTCACTACTTCACCAGGCCAACTCGAGAGGAGGGGCGACAAGCTTGACCTTCGCGAAATGAGAAATCATCGCGCGGAACCTTTGTAAGGTTGTAAGGTAAGGTAAGGTATAGTATATATATGTAACAGTTATTTTGCGCACACCTACAGGTCGCTACAAATGGTGTTGAACAATACGGTTTTCACCATTCGATGCGTCTTTTTATTGTGCAGTGCCCATGCTAAAAAAAATTCCAACATAATTCCTTCCCCCCTTTTAGGGGTACAGTTCTTCCCATGCCTGTACACGCATTTTTTTAATTTTTCATTTTTAATCATAATTTTGGCACAAAATAAGTCAATATTTACTAAACATTTAATATCATTCGATTCACAAAAGATTTATTTATCGATTCAAATTAAAAAAGTACATATTTTTAAAATTCATAAAGAACTTTTTGCAAAAAACAAAACAAACATGCATTTTTAAAATTCAATTATTTTTATACAAAATATTTTGATATTTGATATAATTTTAACATTTTTCGATTCACAAAAGATTTCTTTATCGATTCAATACAAAAAATCACAAAAGATTTCTTTATCGATTCAATACAAAAAATTACATAATTAAAACGGGCAATTTAAATAAACACGAGTTTAAAGTTAGACGAGCCACACTCGAAATTATTTACCGTGACTTTTGTGCGTTTTATTACTGTGGCTTTTGTACAAATAATTTTACGTATACACAAACAATTTGATAGGATATTGATTTATCATTCTATTTTTTAGTTGTCATAGAAATACGTTAATTAAGTTATCTGATTAGATGCGCTTTTATAGTTGAAGATCATTTTAGAAAATTATTTATTTTCCCCACTTTAAAATATTACAAAATTTCTATTAGGTATCCTAATATCATTATGCCTGTCGCTGTAAGTAAGAAAATAGCAATTATTTTCCATTTTATGAAAATTTCGGACCCCCTAGGCCTACAAAACAAATTTTCCCCTTTTCTTTATCAAAAATTGTTAATTTTCGGAAGTCTTTCGGTTATAAATTTGTACCCTTCTATTGTTTATCTATAATAATAATAATAATAATAAAAAGACGTGTGTGTGGTGTGTGTGTGTATGTGTGTGTGTGTGTTCCAGCCATCAGCCATAACTCCAAAATGGAAGCAGTTACAAACATGAAACTTCACACACATATTGATTAGGTCCCGAGGTTGTGCACGTGGGTGTTAATAAATTAAATAATTAATCTTAAAACATTAAATGACGTCATCAAGATCATTACGAAACCTATGGTAAAATTATTGAATACCCGGTTAGGTTCATTGAATGCCAGGTTAGGTCATCTGTACGCCCTTGACGATTGGTTAGGTTAAGTCGTGATATTTTCGTTGGCTTTAACGAAAATATCATGACTTAACCTAACGAATCGTCAAGGGTGTACAATTAACCTAACAGGGCATTCAATTAACGTACCCGGGCATTCAATTAATCTAATCGGGCATTCAGTTGACCTAACCGGCCATTTAATTATCCTAATCGGGCATTCAGTTGACCTAACTGGGCATTCAATTAACCTAACCGGGCATTCAGTTTACCTAACCAGGCATATATATATATATATAGCGTTCAACATCAACCCGGGCAACATCCACCCCCGCAGGGCCCCCAATTACTGTCGGTTCAGTTATTTGGTCAATAAAACTATAGAAATGAACGCAGTCATGAAAATCTTAAGCTTCAAATCCGAGTTCATTGTATTAAGATTTGTGAAGCTTTAGATTTTCATGGCTGCGTTCTTTTCTGTAGTTTTATTGAATGAATAATTGGTTTGCCAGTAACTGGAAGGCTGCAGGCACCCCAATTACTGAGGCCCAAGGTGAGAGGAATAGGAATGATATCCAGATAAAGGGCTACTGATGTTCAAAATAAAATACGCCGTAGGCCCACAATCCAGCCGAAGCACCGCAGATCGAGAAAATCGGCGCGTAGCTCCGACCTTTTGCTAGTCAACTACTATTTTCTAAACTCGAGAAGGGTTTCATCGGTTATTTAATCGATAAATCGAAAACAATCGGCGAATAATAATGTAATTCACCGATTCATCAAACCGATTAATCACAAGCCCGTCCACAATACAATATATATATATATATATATATATATATATATATATATATATATATATATATATGGTGATTCAAAAGTCCTGCTCGAAGGTATTTATAGTATAGTTATTTTTCAAGCAGGACTTTTGAGTGACCATATATATATATATATATATATATATATATATATATGTAATCATGTATATAAATTTTGACAAGTAATTCAAGAGGATGATATTTTGAGGCCTTGAATTAATTAAAATTATTGGTTGGTATTTGGCTCCGACTTGAAATTTGAAGGCGTCTTTCTTCTTTGATTACGTCAGAGACGCTTCTTAAGTGAATAATTTATTTAATGGCCCACTTTTTACAACCTCGGAGGTAATTTGACCTCTTAGGAAATTTCTGAGCATTTAATAATTTTACTAGTCTCACTTTTATGTGGATAGAAGGTTTGAATGATTATATCAAAATTTTTAGTTCATTTCACATCGTCACAACCATTATAATTTTGTAATACATTTATGTAAATGTAACTATGAATTAATTAGTGTTATTAATTACCAACAATTTTATATTTAAATGAATTGAATAGTTGAAGAGTTGAAAAGGGTTGAAAGATAACGCAAGTTGATAAAACATTAAAATATGCCTTCTGACGAAAACAAACGGTGTTGAAAACATTTTGACACGCGATTTTACCTCGTCTCGTTATGAAAAGTCTTGTTTATTAAAACGAATAAATAAATAAACGCGTATTCTGTACGCGTAAACAACGCCGTTGGACATGTCTGCATGCTAACAACTCCTACTGTATAATAATTAATTTCACTAATCCTCATATCCATCTTCCCGACGACGTGGATAAAGAGGTGGGAAAATCTACTGTATACTCAAAAATGAACCCATTTGGTAGAAAAGCAACCCACACAGTTTCGGAATGAATGTAAAATTTCATAAAAACAAGAAAACTCACCTTATCACGGTTGCACGTGTTTCGTTTGAAGTCCGAATGAAAGTGGTATTACAACAAAAATCCTGCAGTTAATCAGTTTTAAGCAGGACTAATATTTGAGTGAATATATACTGCACACAGTTGTAGCTCTCTTTAAGTAGTATAATCGCGGCGTATGTCAAAATAAAGTAAATAAAAACAAATCAATTAAATCTATACAGCATTTTTCCAAGTGTTTTCGTTTCAAAATGAAATTAGTTGCCATCGAAAGGCAATATCCCCCCCAGTTATCCCCCGCAGCCGCACTCCTGGGTACCAGTCAGTGAGAATATGCAGCGTGTCACATCCCCCATCCCCAAGAGTAACGGAAAAACGTTCCCTCCCCCAGTTTTTTAGTCAAACCAAATACCTCACTTAATTACTCTTTTCAGTCCATTTTCGGGCACCATCTTTTACTTAATATTATTAACATGGCAACGGAAAATAAATTCCTACAACCCTGTGGGTACTGTAATAAGAGTAACAGATGAAGCAATGGCAATTAAGTGTGACCTCTGCCTAATTCTAGTCGATTTCAGATGCCTGAAATGGCAAGATGAAGAACTCTCTTATAACAGGCGCAAAACAGCTGAATGGGATAAAGTTTTTCTGCAAAAACCGCGTGATCGAAATAAACTCTTTTACGGTCTTTAAAGCAGAAAAAGACTATGATGAGAAAGAAAAAAGAGGAAATTGTGAATAGTAAATAGGGAAAAATAGAAGAAACGGGGAAAGTAGAAGAGGAAACTGTGAAAAATGAACAGAGAAAAGCAGAGGAAACGAGGAATAGGGAAGCAGAAACAAAGAAAGTACCAACACACAAGGAGTGCGAGAATATGAATGAGAATGAAAATACAAATGCAACAGAGAGTAAAAATGAAACACAGGCACAAACCCTAGTCCAGAAAGTTCAAACAGAAGACATTAGCACCAATAGGAAAAAACAAGCAGGAAATCAAGAAAGTAAATTGAAACCGTCAAAAACAAAGGCCCCGATTAAAAATGGGAAAGAAATTATATGCAAATATTATGTGAAGGGAAATTGTAGATATAAGGGAGGACAATGTATATATGAAAACTTTCCTTTGTGCAATTTCTTCTACAATAAGAGTCACTGTAAATTCGGTGACAACTGCAGATTCTACCATCCAGAAATTTGCGATACCTAGGCGACATATGGAACCTGTCAATACAGGAAAAACTGCTACCACCACCATCTCCCGACAAATTTAAAGGACAAAGGACAAGGTTCAAAGGACAACAGGAAAGGAAACAACAATAATGTAAGGAAAATATGTACACCAATAGCGAACAAAATATTTTCAATATCAGAGAAACAATACGGTTGCTAAGCCTCATACAGCGCATGCAGTTAATACAGCTGAGAACCCCAGAGCCGGATCGCTTCCTGGCAAGAAGCTACCAGAACAGCTAGGCGAAAACGGATCTCTCTCGGAGGACCACAGGGTTACCAAACACGCGATACCGAAGGAAACCGAACTGGGAATGCAAAAGGGGCAACGCAAAACAAAGAACATAAATACTGTCCTGTCAAATATTCAAGAATAAAACCAAACAACTCACTAAACAAAGTTTCGTACCCGAAAGGATTTATGGACGAAAAAAAGGCGGATATCGCATGCCTCACAGAAACGCATCTTAAAGATTGCCAAGGTAACTGCGAAAATTACGAATACTGTATTGATAAGAAAGAGTTGCATATCAATGGTTTCAACCTACTAAGAACGGATAGAAAAAGCGAGACGTAAAGGTGACTGTGCTATTTATGTACAGTGCTTACAAAAAGTCTCACGCTTCTGTCTCGTCCCAAGCTAGTCTGTTAGGTATAAAATGGGCGGTCCTTATGGCAGCGGAGGTGTGTTCGGATTGGTGCACATAACTGCTCTAACACAATCAATGACGTCCATTATTACGTCACTTCTGCTACATTTTAGTGTTTAAAATACAAATGATTAAGAAGCAGAATGGAGCAAGTTTCGGGATGTTGGGATGGTTATGGAGCAATCCTAGTCATCATAATATTAGCTGGGCATTACATTATACCGTCTCAATATATACTGTAGACTATAGAGAACGACTAATTCGGCAAATATCCCAAATCATGGCATGATACCTAAGTTATTTTGACGCAGGTCTAAATTATTTGCTCAAATGCAATTATTGATATTAAGTAATTGTTGGGAATTGTTGTCAATATTGTTGTTTGTGATATATATCCTACGTGAAGAATCTAATGACCAAATTCCTCAGTGAACCTCTCACGCGCTCGCATTTCGAGGAAGTCACGGTCGTCTCACTAATAGATAGTTTATCCATTGTTTTAAGTGGTAACCTATTAAACGAACTATGTTAAACTTATTCCATCTTATGAAAGTCATTAGTCTAAAGCAAGACTGGTGGTGGGCCGTGAATCAGAGAAATTTGCATTTGATTTGTTCATCGTAATTATTACGTAATATAGTATACTGTATATAGTAGTATATAAGAGTTTATTGGTAGCATATCATATGACAATTCCCATAAACATGTGATGACCTCGATGTTGCCAGTTTCTATTTTTTTCCTGAAACTATTACCTTCTCATAGTTTGTTGCAACAATGCATATATTATCATCTCCACGAGCGTAGACACTGCAAGAAAAGATTCTAACTAAGGATAAGTAAAGTTCTTTCACGGTCACAATATATACTTTTATAGATGTCAAACATAAAAATAAAATAAAATTCTATATTAACATAAATATATATTCGATACACATTTACGTCATGTCTTTAACATCAGTATTTCGTATAGCTTCCCCAGCATCAATAATTTCTTGCAATCGTTGCGGCATAGAAGAGGCCAGATTGTAGGGAATGTTTGGTGTTCGGCGTAAGCTCTCCCAACTATTCCTCGTGTGAGCTAAAAGTGCTTCAAATGTTCTTTCATTGCGTTGCTCCCATTCGTTAATCATTATTGCCCAAAGGTTTTCAATCGGATTTAAATCAGGAGAACGTGGTGGCAGAATTAGATTAATAATCTCTCGATGATCTTCGTACCACGCTCTCACAACGTTACTCCTATGAATGGGACTGTTATCTTCCATTAAGTAAAATGGTTCCGGTGCTGGAACCAGATACGCACGAACACTGGGTAGCAGCACCTCTTCCAGTATCTGGCAATATTGCTGTCCAGTAAAGCGTCCATCTACTTGAGTCAATTCTCCGACACCATAGCCAGACATCCAGCCCCACACACCGAGATTGATGTGACCACTACGTTTGCTCGGGAAAACATTTCCTTCTTCATAGCGTTTTCCGTGCTGCCTCCAACAATGCAGGGAACCATGACTATCTGTTGAAAAAGTTTTTTCGTCACGGTACACAACATTTCTCCAGAATTCTTCCTCCTGCGGCAAGTATTGCAAGGCAAATCCCATCCGCGCCTCTTTATGCTCAATCGTGAATACAGGTTTTATAGCTGGACGGGGAGAAAAATACCCTGCCTCGTGAAGTCTGTTGTTCACTGTATTTGCGCTACAACAAAGGTTCAGGTGTCTGTAAATATGTGTCGCTGGAAAAAACGGATGCTCTCTGGCATGATTAACAATCGCAGCATCTTCCTCTTGAGATGTTGAACGCGGAGGACCAAACCTCGGCAAAGTAGCGATTGAGTTTTCTGCTTCATACCGATGAATCCACCGTTTCACAGTGCTTCGATGAACGTCTAGTCGTCTTGATATTTCTCTTATTGGCACACCATATTCATGCAATGTCACCATTGCTCCCCGCATTGCCTGGGTCGTCTCGTGGTGCACAGAAGGCCTTTCCATCTCTGTGTAAATGGCTTATGTGAAGTGTGCTGGGACGATAAAGGAAATGAGGATACCATGCACCCCTTCTGAAATTGATTTCGGTTGTGAAGGGTACCAACCCTTCGAATGGTAATAATAATCAGCCAATTTCCTATTTTGTTGAACATATGCATAAAAAATTCGTCTTAAAAGCCAAGGATCCAAAGATTGTCAGCAATAGTTTATATCTCAACTGAATATAGTCAGCCATCAACAGTATAATCATATTTTATTTCCATAACTACTCATGACTACTCTGTCATAGTAAATAACATTATTATGACTTAGGTAGTAGTGGTAATTCTGAGTGGCGGCCTCTAGCCACATACGTTAAACCTATCAGTGCGTCTAAGAGCAGACTTTTCTGTTTCTGTCAATTCATTGTTAGTTTAAGGTATTTTGCTCTTTGTCTTTCTAGGTCTAGGACATTAAAATAAATATTTGAGTGTGTGTTTAGCATTTCCTCCTCCCTTCGTAATTCCCCACCCAACCTCGTTTCCTTCGACATATCAACGCTTACCTCTATCCTCATTCCACTTCCTTCATTAAACCTATTATCGCTTTTACTGTCCCTTCCTTCCATCCTTCAATGCCAGCGTTCTTAAACCTAGCACATAAATTATATAATATGGAATCTAACACCTTAGATCTCTACGCATTCATGTTACTTGAAGACGCCTGTGTCTTAGGGGAATCTAAGTGTTGAGAGTGGGCTTGAGGGGTAGTCTATAGATTATTACAGATGACCTTGAACGCTCCAACTATTTAAAAATGATTATTTATTACGCACATCATATGGCATAATACACACATGAATTTAAGTATCTCTTACACTATAGAAATGGAATTGAATCCTACCAGAGTTAAAAAGTCGCAAAATATGATAGATTAGTTTGTATTAAGAGGTCACTGAGAGAAAAGGATTTGGAGTAGAGCGGAAGGCAGAGGTATATTTTCTCGAGTTTCGGTTATTATTAACGTTATATGGATACAGTGCCGATGTCCGTGCTGAAGACCTCTGATTGGATGCGGTGTGATCAGAGAGAGAGAGAGAGAGAGAGAGAGAGAGAGAGAGAGAGAGAGAGAGAGCGCTTTTAAATCACACCTTTTAAACGGTTTGTGGGTAAGGGCTTCACGTATGTTATTTTAGTTCAGGGTAGTTTATGTGGAGGTGTTAACGTAACTTGCACTTGGGACTGTTAATTGTAAGACAACTACCATAGCTGGGACTGAGACACGTTATCCCCTGCATACTCTATATATATCTATATACAGTATGTCTCTATATATAAATGGATAGAGTGATCAACACAATGATAATGTGGACGTCATTGATGGGGTTAGAGCAATTATGTGCACCAATCCGAACACACCTCCGCTGCCATAAGGACCGCCCATTTTATACCGAACAGACTAGCTTGGGACGAGACAGAGGCGCGAGACTTCTTGTAAGCACTGTACATGAGAGTTATATGACACAGATGGTAATAAGTAAATCAAACAGTTTCATGGAACTTCGACCAGTGAAAATAGAGAAACTAAACGTGGTACTGATCGTCATCTAAGACCTCCAAACACTCCAACTAAAAAATTCTCGGATGTCATTGATAATATCAAAAACCTAATAAAGTCCATAAACTTCCCATCCCCCGATATAATACTCTGCAGAGATTTTAATTTCCCATTTATAAAATACAAAAAGATGGGTAGATATATATATATATATATATATATATATATAATATAAGGACAATGGGGACACAAGAGAAGACCAGGAGGAAAAAATGTTGATGGCTCTAACAAACGAATTTATGTTGACACAAGAGATAACAGAAAACACCAGAAAAACAACTGCCTACATCTGGTATTCACAAATAACACGAACTTAATTGTTGATATAAGAATAACCCCAATCTGAGACCACAACATAATCGAGATATTAACAAATATGGCAAAACACATTAAAAGATAATACCCATACTGAAGAAAGAAGCAAATTGGGGACTTTTAACATAAACTGCAAGACTATAAATTGGAAAGCAATCAAATCACACATGGCCCCAAATAGAGTGGAAAACAGTTTTCGAGAATAAAACAACCGAAGAAATGCTAACAATCTTAGAAGAAAATACGCTGGAAATTTTAGAAGAATATGCTCCGAAAGCACAGCCAAAAGGAAAGAGGAACTGGTTTGAGAGGCAAAAGCGAACAATTTTCCGCAAAAGAAAGGGAGTAGCAGAGAAGTTAGTTAATTGCAGAGGTAACAGTGCCAGGAAAGTAATACAAGTCCTGATTCAGGGCCATACAAAGATGCAAGAGGAAAAAGCGGTAGAAGTAATAAAGAATAATCCAAAATACTTCTATAGCTATGCGAAAAGAAAAACAAAAACGCGCGCCACTATCGGACCCTGAAGGAAAGGAAATAATGAACGAACCGACGATCTAAAAGAAATATCTGAAAGATTGAGAACCTAGTATGAATCAGTCTTCAGTACCCCAAAAAGTGACGAACCGATACCTGACAGAGATACTTTTTTTGAAGAGAAATTGTATAACAGATTTTGATTTTACCCAGAAGATATATCGCGAGCTATAGGACAAATGAAATCAAACTCACTGCAGGTCCGGACAAATGGAAGGCATTATTGATTAAAAACTGTAAAAATGAAATAGCCACACCCGTATACTGGATATGGAGAAGATCCCTGGACTCGGGGAAATACCGAGTATCTTAAAAAGAGCAAAAATTGTCCTTATATATCATATAAAGGAGGGGATAGATCTCAAGCATAAAAACTACATACCAGTGTCTCTGGCGTCCCATCTCACCAAAGTATTTGAAAGAATAGTTAGAGAGAAAATCTATGACTTCTTGGAGGCATTGGAAAAATTCAACGAAAATCAGCACGGATTCCGATCAGGTAGATCATGCCTATCACAACTTATAGAGCACTACATAGTGGACCGGTCAAAATTCAAAAATCGACTTTGAACGGCGTTGTTTGTTAATAGTTGGCACCCATGCTCAATCAATGTACCTGTGTGTGAGGAATAAAATGCAGGTGGATGCCACTCTCACTTTAGGTTTTGAAGGTCATTTTCGAGGTCAAACTTTGCAAAAAATGATTTTTTCGAATTTTAATTAAAAAAAAATATTCTGAGCCAATTGGTTTGACCAAATGTTTCATTTTGCCACACTTAGTGATAAAAAAGTATGATGACACGCGTATTCCATCCGAATTACCAACTCAAGGTCAAATTCAAGTTAATCACGACCGAAATTGTTCTAAAAATTTGTGATTTTTTATTTTAATTGGCGAAAAAAAACATTGAGCAAGTCCGTTTGTCAAAACAATTTATTTTAACATGATTAGTGCCTAATAAATTTGATGGCATGAATTAAGTACTCACAGTAACAGAAATATCACAACTAAATCACAAAGCAGTAAATATAGCCCCATAACTATACAGTTTACACATAGTAACATCTACAAGTTCACGTTTCTTGATGAACACACCGAAATGCTGCACTGACAGTCACAATTGAGTGGATTGCAATCACTTAAGAACAGAGTTATTAGTTCCTTACAGCACATTCCAGCTTCTCTCGATTTCAGCCGGAAGAGAGACATAGATACTGTCCAGCTGGGTTACAGCAACCGCTGTCGTCACAACCACAAGCTGTCGTACACTTCATTATTTTCCTGAAGCAGTTGCATCTAGCTGTCTTGCACTTTTTCTTGCAACCACAAGCACCAAGCTCCAGGCAGGCTTCAGGGATTGGAGGAAGTCTTGTCCACACTGGTAGGAGGCTCCCATCTTCCAACTTCCAGGCTGAAGTGTCCACCAGATCTTCAACATCTACGTGCTCTTTGTCAGCCTGGAGCCATATTTTGGCCTGATAGTTTGCCCGCTTGGCGTGGAGCTCCAGGGAATCCTTTGTCGGTGGGAGCATTTCCAGAGTCTTCTTGGCCTTCCCAAAATGACAAATGACACACAAACTTCTCAACATCTGCGTTATCCCCATCTCGACTAATGGCGTGCAGCAGGAGTGGGTGGTCACTGAACAATTTCCAACACTTCTTTTTCCATGACCACTGAAGGACGAGACTGTGTCACACCCGGTCAAAGCGTGGAAGCTGACCAGGTTGTCCCTGACTGGGGGCGACAAATTCTTGAATGCATTGTCCACAGGGTAGCATCTTCGGTTCTTGGCCGTTCGGCACAGCATCCACACTTCAGCGACCTTGGTGCAAACGAGGTGAATCAGCAGCACCATTATATCAGTATCTCTGCACACTACCAGTATTCGTTCATAGCCTGGGACGCTGCATCATATGAGTGAAGGATGAACCTGGTGTCCGCCTCTTCATGGTTGCTATGCAGTGGAACGTCATGTCGCCTGGTTGACCGTACTTCAGTGGCTTCAGAGAAGCCACCCCCTGTCACCAGCTTACGTCTTTCTTGAAGATCTCTGCCCTTCTCAGTGATGACGTTAGACTGAAACAAGGCTAGGTCAGCCTTGTTTGTATCCAGGGCCATGAAGTTTTTCCACACTTCAGACAGTGGAACTTGTGGGCCATCAATGACTTTCCGAATCGATTTCTTCTTGCTTGCACGCTTTGTCCTGGTAACTGATTTGATCGATCCTTCCCCTGCGTACCGATCAAAGATGACATCAACTCTTGTTGTGTGTTCATTGAAATAACTCGTCACGGCCTTGAAGAACAGTTCAGCATAGTCGCTGAATGTCCAACAGCCGCCAGGCTTGCCAAGAGCTTGGATGAGTGCATGGCCATCTATCATCACACAGGTCTTCAGATCAGAGGTTGGAACCTCTGAGCTTATGGTCTGCTGAGCCATCAGGATGTTCAGCTTCAGACTTCGATGTCGAATTCATCTCTCCTCCTGCCTTCGCCAGATAAATGGGACTGGGAACAGTTCATGCTTCAAGATGTTGACCATCTCCACCATGCGACCTGCGGTCGCGGCATTCAGGAGCCACTGTAGTAGCTTTCTGTCAGCTTTGATGGTCTTCTGCATGTTCTGCGTGGTGGAAACTGTAGCTTTGTACACATCAGCGAAGGTTTTCGCAGCCTTTTGAGTTTGCCTTCAGAGGTGAATAAATAGTAGCATGATTTATGCCACTTGAGTCCCAATGCATTGAAATCATCCTTGGAATGATTTTCCAGTCTTTGTAAAACATCAAGATAGTAGGTATCTCCCCAGGTTCTTTCTCTCATCGCCCACAGTCATAGTTCTTGCTTTTCCTTCTGCTGATGCTGTGCGCAGGTCACCAGCGCTGCTTTGGCAGAAGAAGCAACAATCCTCAGTGACATCCTGACGTTTCCTCTTGCGCTTGATGACAGCTACAGGGTCCATGGCTGATGAGCTCCCTATCTGCAAAGACAAGTGGGAATGGCAGTACGTAGTAGCCACAGATATATTGAAACAATTCGAAACATACCTATCCTTTAGCAGTATTATTATTATTATTTTACCAGCTGGCACTGTCTGCACCCTTTTAATTGCATATACCAAACCAATGTCTGGCCAGCCAGTGCATTGAAAATATTCAACATGTGAAAGTATGCTATTACTTGTACTATGGTAGTAGTAGGCACATGCGCACCTCACCCAGCATGTTAAATGTAGTTTTAATGGAAATAAAGACATCCAGAGTCATAGTTACATTCAATTACTATCCATGAAATCACAAAACTATGCTTTATGTGCTAATGATACACTTTTAAACACGTTGTTACATAGAGCTACCATTGAAATGAAAAAATTTGGAATTTTTCAGAATTTGACTTTTGTAACCTTGTATGGGACCTTCAATCCCAAAATTGAGAGTGGCATCCACCCACATCTTATTTGGCATCCTCAATACTACTTATCTAAGGTGGGTGCCTGCTATTAACAAAAAACGCCATTTAGTTTTTTCTAGAGGACTTCAATTTTTGGCCGGCCCATTAATAACAATATCCTAGATGTACTTGAAGGCAATAAAAACGATGATGTCATATACACGAATTTTGCTAAAGCTTTCGACAAATGTGATCATGGTATAATAGCGCATAAAATAAAACATGAGAATAACAGGCAAAGTGGGAAAATGGATCTACAACTTCCTCAGAGAACGTCTACCGGTCGTTAAAATTCAAGGTAGAATATCATCAGAATCGGAAGTACTATAAGGAACAGTATTGGCTCCGCTCCTTTTTATTATCATACTAACAGACACAGACACTGAAGTAAACAGCAATAGTGTAGTAACATCCTTTGCAGACGATACAAAGATCAGAAGAAAAATCAGCGATGCAAAAGAGGTGGAGGCCTTAAA
The DNA here is from genome assembly GCA_023014485.1 of Bathynomus jamesi. Taxonomy (NCBI): domain Eukaryota; kingdom Metazoa; phylum Arthropoda; class Malacostraca; order Isopoda; family Cirolanidae; genus Bathynomus; species Bathynomus jamesi. Next base: position 929,561 of record JAJOZX010000839.1, read on the forward strand.
AAGAAACATAAACAGAGTATACAAATGGTCGGAAGAGATATGACATTTAACACCGAGAAATTCCAGCTCTTGAGATATGGTAGACAGGAAATTCAGAGATATTTCACAGCCAAGATTGATTGCTGGAACTCAACTACTGGGAAAGACTCCGTAAACTAAATCTGTACTCCCTGGAAAGAAAAAGGGAGAGGTACACCATAATACTCGTATGTATGAGTACGTAGAAAATAATCGAAACACTGGTACCAAACCTCAAACTAAACCCAATTACCATCCAAACAACACTGGAAAGTAGGAATGGCAGAATGTGTAGTGTTCCCAGATTAAAGGCCTAACAAGGGACCTCCTCAACACTCAAGGAAAACAGCTTGGTTGTCAGGGGGCCAATACTTTTTAATCAGGTTCCAAAGGTCCTCAGAAACGTGACAGGGGTCAAAGTTGAAGTCTTCGAAAAGAATAGATGCCTGGTTCAGGATGGTACCAGATGAGCCCGGTGTATTTGGCTGTGTGCGGTGGAGCGGAAGAGAGCAACTCGCTCCTCCACCAAGCCAGGCCTAGAGGCAGGGCCACCAGCTTGACCTTCGTGTGAAGAGAGACCAAGGCACAGAACTGCTACGAATTTACGACGTGTGTATATATATATATATATATATATATATTATATATATATATATATATATATATAAATTTATGGTATCCAAAGGTATCCAAAGGGTCAACAGGACCAAAAACTTATGGGGTACGGGTGAGGGTGGGGGAGGATGATATGAAATATATCGTGAAGGTTAAGGGTATCACGCTCAACCAGGCGAATCGGCGGGTCGTTAACTTTGAATCGTTGAAGGCTCTAGTGTGTTTGGAAGATGAGGGCGTCCAGCCGCCCCAACTATCTATAAGGACCCACAATTTTCGGGCGCAGAAGCTGATGGGCGTGAAGGAACTTAGGGGTACGAAGGTGTGCCGTAACACCTATAGGAAACGTTACCAGGTGCCTGTACCTATGATACCGTACCCTTTCGATACCATAATCTTTGATTGTTATATGTGTCTATTGTTAACGATAGGTTTATTTAGCACAGGTATTTGTAAATATATACACACACCTTGAATTATTCGTTTATTAAATAAATCGTGTTTCAATTAGCGTTTCACTTTCTCCTTTGTGTGTGTGTGTGTGTGTGTGTGTGTGTGTGTGTGTGTGTGTGTGTGTACAGGAGAAAGTTCTAAGCTCCACCCCTGTATGATCGATCAATGGTCACGTGACTCTTGATACTACCTGATCATATCTCTTCCCTGCGTGCTCAGTTGACCGCTGCAAGCCCTGGGTCTCAGACGTGTATTTTCCCACGTAGACAAAAAGTAGTAATGGCTACCTTTAAAATTGAGTGTTCGACGTTTATGAAATGGTATTCAGCAAAGTGTGAAGATATGGTGGATACTGAATGGGTCCCTATTCCAGCCTCCTTTGATACTTTTAAGGCTACATTGATCCGTGCGAAGCTCGAGGAACAAGAGGTACAAATACTCTACGGGTATTCTGGCGAGAGCATTGCGGGATTTCGTGGTACCAGCGATGTATTGAAGTATGTTGTAGGACTAACCTTTATAAAAGGTTACATATACCGTGAAGTGGAAGAAACAACACGTGCAGAAGAGAAGCAACGGTTATGGTTAGTGAGTCTTGTTGATGAGTGGCATGACAAGCGATATTATGTCATGTTGCATCATAGCGAGTATTCGTACCCTGCGGCTGAGAATGTAAATCTTGTCATGATGGAGAATCTTAAGTACTTTTACCACTACATTAATATATATCACGACGAGGTTTGTAGTGAGATTGTGGCTAAAGGCCTGCGTGAGTTTTTGACAGAATTTGGAGACGAGTGTCGTCTGCTAAGCAAAAAGGAAAAATATGGGTATATGTTTCTCTCAAATAGTGGGCCGAAATATGAATAAAATGTGTTAGTTCGTGAAAATGAACGAAAATGTCTGGTGCGCATTCTGGGGAGTGAGAGTGATAAAACATTAAAACCGATATTGCTTCATGTATTGGAAAATTTCTCAAAACACCTACCCAGTATAATGGGATACAAGTATTCGCGTTGGAACAACGCCGTACACGATTCATCAGCTTATGGTGTGACTCACACCTCTCTTTAGGCCGATCCGCCCGCCTGTGGCTGATAGTAATCTCAGAGCTTGAACCGAGTGGACGTGCACTCTTTGAATACGATGGAACTTCCTTTGAGCAGCATTCTCAATGCCGTATACGATGTGTCCGTGACGAAGTCATTGCGCGTGTTCAGGCGTAAAACCGGAGCCATGAACTATGTAGTGGAAACGACTTGTAGACAAACAAAATCTGGTAAATGGAATGTTGTTTATTTAAGTATTGAGGAGATGAATAGAGTCTTCGTGGTATTTGAGAAGTGGAGTGAGGATCGTTATAAAATTCATGCAGGTGTAGGTACAAGAAGAGAGCAGATTAGTGTTACCCCCTCATATGCCATTTTCGTACGTTGTGTATAAATAACGATCAGCCATGCATTGATATACAACTGATATGGAAGAATGCTTCTGATAATAACGTTTTTCTCCCTAGGCGAAACCGTTTCATCCTCGACAGAATGTTTGAAATCGTCGAATTCCGCAAGCTAAAGCCTATATTAGACGCGCGTGTTACGGATATGATTTATTTTGATACGGTTCTTGAATACGCATACACCGCTCTGCTCGACGTGTTTATCGAATGTAGGAATGAACAAGGCAAGAATGGTCTAGAGCTGATGTTTATTTAAAAGGTTTAGACTCTTTGAAATATCATGTACTTTGGTACAAAGCACTTGAGCGGTACAGGGCTGAGCTCACCTTAACCGTTCACCCTGAAGAGCTGTTTCTTTATATAATGAGCAGCTGTCGTTACGACTTAGAAGATTATTTCAACTGCCGCTATGCATTGTGAAGATGAGTTCATGATTAAAAAGCTCGGATCGGTAAGAACAAACCATCGATTGGAAAGGAGTGTTTATAAACTTGTATTTAATAATGATGTTGTGGCTAACGATGACCTCCTTTTGCGTGCTTTTGAATGTATTCTAGCCGTGTTTAAAGATAACTTTCCAACCGAATGTAAAGTAAAGTGTTTTAGTTAAGGGCAGTAGAACATAAAGTGTATGCATTTTGATGTATATTTATTTTCAATATATTTAATTATTATATATATATATTATATATATATATATATATATATATATATATATATATATCCTGTACTATTATATTGATGGTTATTCTCCATCGTTTTGTATTTCTTATATTATTTTTTATTTTATTTTTTATATATATTTTTATATATATTTATTTTCAATATATTTAATTATTATTTACATATATATATATATATATATATATATATATATATATATTTCTTATATTATTTTTTATTTTATTTTTTTATATATATATTCCTCGTTCGTATTTCTTATACTAGTATTTTTTTTTTTTATTATACATATTCCATCGTTTGTATAGAATGAACGATTGTATATTTATTTTCTATATATTTTATGAAATTTATTCCAATATTTCGTCTAAATAAACAATGATGTAATGGTGTTTTATTTAATTCTTTTGGTTGTATATATAACGATATTATTTAATTATATGTATACCAGATCGCTGGTTACGTCTTCTAAACCGACTGGTTGCTTAAGACTTCTAAACCAATTGTCAAGAATATCTGCTTTAATTAAATAAATAGCTCAATCTAGCAACTCATCCCAAATAGTGTACACCTGAACATAATTAAATTATATATGGGTATCTGGCAACTCATCTATATATAACTAAATAAATAGAATATATAGTGGTATCTGGCACCTCTACTTATATAAATAAATAAATAGATTTAATAGTGTTAGCTGGCAACTCACCCTAATAAGGTACACCTGAACATAAATTATATAGGGGTATCTGGCAACTCCAGGCCGTTTATATAACAGCTGCGGGTCCCCTGGACGCCCATTATGTGACGGATTCCGGTGGAATAAAGAACTCTCTCTCTCTCTCTCTTTCACCTTCTTAGGTTAAGGCTTAGGTTAGGATTTCCGCTTGGGTGGTGAGGACATCCCAACTTCTCCCCCAAAGACCCTCCTCCTTCTCCTTTCTCTCTCTCTCTCTCTCTCTCTCTCTTCGGTTAAGGTTACCCCTTTGGGGGGAGGTCATCTTCCCTTCTCCCCCAAAGCTCCCCCCTTCATTACAGCTTGGAGGATGACCCCTCCCCCCTTGTTGAAAGACCCCTCCCCCTTTAGAAAAACCCTCCCCCCTTTTCAACAACCCTCCCTTTGCACCATTGATCAACATTGCAATTGCACTCTCCCATTTTGCGGCCATTCTACTAACATTTATTAACGTGATGCTAAATGACAAGCAAGTGGGCCATGACCCACCGGTTGGGAACCAGTGGTGTAGACTAAATTGACAGACAACAAAGGGAATAAGAAGGAACGTTAACGTACTCAGTCGATTGCCGAGATTTTAAACCCTAAAAATATTCTTGCCAACAGACAGAAAATTACAAAAAATTGTTCAAAACTGTTTATAAAATCTAGCTATTTGAGTGTATGTGTGATTTAGGCATGCCGGAGGTCCGAAACTGGAGAAGAGAATGTTGCTTTTCGAATATCTTGCACGAAAAATTTACATTACAATAATTTACAATTTTACGTCATAGTATGATCCTGATTTCAAACTACGAAAGAACCTGCTTAAGAACGGTGGTCACTTTTGAAAAAATAATAACAAATAAAATAAAATGATAACAAACTTACCGGCTTTTTACAATCACGTGTTTGATTTCTAAAACCGACTATGCTTCAAATTTTTTTTAAAAAAAATGTTTTTTTTTTTGCAGTAAAATCCACTTGCTTTAACTTTGTTTAATTGTGGAGACAATTTTCCAGAAAGTATAGATATGAGTCATGAAAGGATTATTGAAATCGTATGGTCACTTTAACAGATTAAATGTTCAACAAAAATTATTTTTAGGTGGGTAAAATCGGTCACTTTCTACAATATAGAAAGGTAAAAAATGCATTGTAAATTTATGATTTTTGCCAGTACCGCCTAAAGTAATCAATTTAGTAGGGCGATCTCTATGCAAAGGTGGTCACAGTGACAGATTCTACTATAATATATAATCCACACCTAACACATCATACACCAAAAATTATAAATATATATTCTCATATAAACAATTCTAAATGAATACACACGAATAAATTCAGTGTAATAGTACGAATTCTAACTGACGACGCCTGAGACTTCAGTTCACTATACATTAACCCTTTTGAGAAAATTCTTCGTTCTTTTAAATCTTTTCATTTACATTTTAAGAGAAAAATTAAATCCCCCAAATAAAAAACATTTGTCTCTTCAAAAAAAAAAAAAATTTCGGTTTTTGTTCTCTGTATTTTATATTACGTGAAACGAATGATGGTTTTAAAAATCTAACTATGAAAACGTTTTTAGGTTTTCATGTTTCAGTTCTAAGATGTTTACATCATGATCTCTTTTTTTTATTAATTTTTTATTTTAATAAAGTCTACGTTTCATTTTCCATTTTTTATTCAACTTCAATTCTAATTTAGGCTTTTGCATACAGTGAATGAAATAAATTCACCGAAAAAATTTAATTTACAAAACGTTTCCATAAATTATAAATTTGTAATTTTTAAATTTTCGTTTTGATATATATATATATATATTATATATGTAGAAACAGAGAGGCCTTCAAATACCCTTCGCGATTTTCCTTTTGCCTCCTTATGAGGATAGAGTTCGACCTCGTTATAAGGGACTCCTGGGCACGACGCTTCAATCGCATCTCGATTTCTCTCCTCTGAAGAACTCCAGTGATACGAGAGATCTCACCATGTAACAACGTGTATATTAGAGACCCCATTGACCTAGTGTCATTCACCTAACTTTGTACAGGGAGTTATCAAATTATGTTTCATAAATTAGTATACATATTCAGGACGTAATAGTGAACAAAAACGTTCCTATGAAGCAGAAGTGGAAAGAGTACCAAAATTATGGAGTTGGACGAGTACGATCACAAGAACAGTATGTTTTGAGTGGTCGAATACGAGTACAAGTATACCTTTTTAGTGCTGAGTAAGAGCACGAGTAAGGTTTTTTTAGTGTTCGAGTACGAGTACGCGTGTAAGAGTGTGTTTTCAAACTTTAACTGGTGCTTGGCTGTTTGCATGAACAAAGCTTATTAGACCATATGAACGCATTGCATTGAAAACGAGTGCAACAAAAATCCGCGCTCGAGTTCAAGAATACTCGAGTACTGATGTACTCTTTCCACCTCTACCTGAGTATGAACATAAACCCGCAATCGCTTCGTTTCCGAGATACATTGCTTGTTTGCTGAGGACAATCCAATTAAAATGAAAGTCATTAAAGTTTATCGAAGTTTATTTACAGCAAGTGCTCAAACTGGTTTCCTTGCATCAGAGTACACGCTTCAACGCGTCGTTGAAAATTTTGTCGCATACGTTCGAAAAGACCTAATGGTTGCGTATTGTTTCTGAACAATCTTGAACACGTTGCCACAATTCATCTACAGTATGTTATTAACTTCTGTTGCATAAACAAGATTTTTTAAATAACCCCATAAAAAAAAGTCAATTGCATTTAGGTCCGGAGACCTGGATGGCCAAACGACAGGATCATGCCGCCCAATCCACCGTTGAGGATATTCTTCATTCAGAAAATTTATAACAGCAATAGTATTTTCATAAACTTTAATGACTTTCATTTTAATTAGATCGTCCTCCGCAAAAAAGCAATATATCTCAGAAACGATATATCTCAGAAGCAATATATCTCAGAAACTTTTTTGTTCAAGTTGACGCCCTGAACCCTGAATATGTATACTAATTTATGAAACATAATTTCATAACACCCTGTATAAAGATTTCATTACCTCGAGCGTTATTATAATACTGAAGTCATTCATCAAATGCATATTTATAACATTTCAATACAATTTTCATTTAAACAATTGCAACGTTTATTTGTTTCACTTAAATCTCATTTATTTTGTTTAATAAAGGAAGAAAACTCGCTCTTAATTTCCTTAATTAATAATATTATTTGGTCTGAAAAGATCATGGTGATCCCAGCCTCAAGTAATCATAATCATTAACCTAAACATTAACCTCATTAACATTATTATAGTGCCAACGAGGCGCATATATATATATATATATATATATATATATATAATTCAAATATATATTAATCTTCGCTTTGCTTCCACCCGAATTGTTCATTCTGACGACGGTCAAGATTGTTAAGCTTGTTGCTCAACCTTAATCATAAAGCTTAACGTGGAATCCGAATCGCGACTCATCATGGATGATCAGAAATTACAATGTCCTCGTCCGGATTCGATCTCACGACCTTCCAATCAGCATCCTAGCGTCTTAACCACCTGGCTACTCAGGATAGGAATGTGTATATATATATATATATATATATACTAGCCTGTAGGTCTAAGTTTAATTGAGAGTTAAAATCAAGGTCCTTTTGTTAGTGTTATTAGTTTACACAATATTCTTTTGTTTTTATAACATACAAACAATAATTTAGCAAAATATTAATTTTTTATATAAATGGAGTTTCAATTAGATAAGGTAAAAAGACAAAAAAAAACAGCAAAAAAGAAAAGAGCGAGCAAAAAAACCATTTTTGGCCAACTATATATAGGGTGTTCACAAAGTCCTGTTCCGGTTTTAAAAATTTATTAAAACAAAACCAAAAGAGAAAGAATAACGTAACGCATGTTTTTTGCATTTTGTTGCTTAACTAATGAAGTTTTTCTTGATTTACAGGTTGTAATCTGAGTGTCTAGTTGTTATTGATAGAAGCTTGAACGAAAATGGCGACTACACAGGAGAAAGCTCAATGTGTAATCTGGTTTGCGGAGTCGAAATCAGTGACAACTTTTCAACGGAATTACCGCCGTCAATATGGCAAGGATCCTCCCTCCAAACCCAGCATTCGGAGGTGGTTTTGCAAGTTTCGGGAGAGAGGAAGTGTGATTGACTCGCCAAGACTCGTCCAAGAGACGTTCCAAGGCAGCCCTAGAAAGTCTATTCGTTGTGCCTCAAGTGAACTGCAGCTACTAATATCAACGGTACACAAAGTTGTACACAAGAGATTGCATCTTTACGCGTATAAAGTGCAAATAGTCCAAGCTTTACAAATCAGATTACACATTGAGCTTTCAACTGTGTTGTTGCCATTTTCGTTCAAGCTTCTATCAATAATAACTTGACATTCAGACTACAACCTGTAAATCAAGAAAAAACTTCATCAGTTAAGCAAGAAAATGCAAACAACTGCGTTATTCTCTCTTTGGTTATTGTTGTAATAAAATTTTAAAATCGGAACAGGACTTTGTGAAAACCCGGTATGTATATATATATATATATATATATATATATATATATATATATATATATACGTGTATTACTAGGCTAACCAGTCTTTTGACTATTATCGAAATTACAGTGAAAGATTTCTTTCACAGCTGCTGTATCTTCGAATTTCTTTATTGCAGATCTGCAAGTAGGGTTTCTTTTACGCTATTCATCTTTGAAATCTTGTTACACTCGCACAACAATCTTTGCACAGAAATAAGCATTTACAGTAAACACACGTTGAGGTTTAGAATACTATACTGCACTGTACTGAATTTTGTACTGTAAATTCAATAATGGCCGAGTTTAGTTAACGAAGAAAAAATTACATGAACAAATCCACAAAGTTCCTTAAAAATAATGATGTGAGTAGTATCCCCGCGTTCGGGTAGAGGAATTTGGGGTGCTTTTGAACTTGCCCCTGGAGGAGCCCCGTGAAGGCCTTCGCCTCCGTTATAAGGGGCCCCATTCCTTAAGTTCATCACCTCCTTTATGGGGTCTCACCGTCCTTAATGAAGGGCATTTGTCCCTTGAGGGCCCCTTGCGGGGCCCCCTCCTCCTTCGGAAAAAAAAAGGATTCATCCTCGCCTTCCTTCAAAAAAAAAAACCTTCATGGTCTTTCATGAGACAAACAAAAACTGGCAAAAACAAACAAAAACAGGCAAACATTCGAGTTCTTTTTGGTCTGGTGCGTTCCGTCGTGTTCGTGGCCCGGTAGTTCCAATACCACATTACCTCTTCAATTGTATTTCCGCTTTCGTATGTTAGCAATTGCGAACATCATAAAAAACAAATTCAGGTTAAACACATTTTAAATCAATAACAATTTCTTTGTTTAATATTTGTATTATATGAAGTTAAATAAAAATGTGAAATAAAATTAAAATAAAACATTTTATTTTCAATTATAAGGATAACTTTTGCTTTAACTAATTAAATTTCATTTATTCTACACTGATATGAAATGAAACGACATGAAATGAAATAAAAAGTTTTATTGGCAGACTATAGTCCATATGAAAAAAACTATTAAACTACATTATGCAGTTAGACTAACATATAAGCGTTTAACCAACATACCGTATTTCGCGGCGTATAAAGCGCACCCTAATTTTGAAGAGGAAATTATTTTGAAGAGAAAATTTAGGAAAATAAAAATTTAGGAAAAAATATACCTCCTACCTACCTCACTTTACATGTACAATTTTAACGAGTTAATTTTAACGCAGGGTGATTTTTGGAGTATTTTGGGGGAAAAAAAAGTGCGCGTTATACGCCGAGAAATACGGTACTTATTATTATTTACCTTCAATTACCATTTTAAACATTATTATTTGTTTATCGTTATATATATATATATATATATATGATAATGAATTTCACAATTAAGCACGTGAAACGTGTGAATGATGCAAATATATATATATATATATATATATATATACACACACATATATATATATATATAATATATATATATTATATATATATATACACTTGATAAGGTTACTGATTCAATGTACAGGGTGTCCCATAAGTCCGGCATCATAGGAGAAATTCATATTTTTTTATTTCTACAAACCATAATTCATATGCTCGGGATGCCAATTTCCAGTCCACCATTCTGTTCAGTGACGAGGCTGTTTTTTATGGAAATGGTGAGGTAAATCGAGAGAACACCCGCTACTGGTCTCAAAACAACCCTCACTGGTATACCTCTTCAAAGGAACAAGGTGCATCTTGGGTGATGGTATGGTGTGGCATTTGGAAGGATCGCATCATAGGCCCCTCTTTTTCGATGAACATGTCACTGGAGGCACCAACCTACTACGTATGCTCAAGGCCAGCTAGAAGCCCGGATCTCACGCCACTAGATTTTTATCTCTGGGGCCACTTGAAAGCGCTGGTATACGCAGAGAAAATTAGGAGTGTTGAACATTTGCGGCAGCGCATTAGTGGGGCATGTAACACCATTACTCCTGACATCATTCACCGTGTGCTTGCTGACTGGGTATCACGTCTGAATTTGTGTATTAAAAACAATGGTGGACATACTGAGCACGTTCTGTAAATAAAGGATTTTCTGAAAACTGGAAGGGAAAAACAGCTACATAAATAATTAATTATTTAAATTTACATTACTTAACTATTTCGTTTTGTTATGTTAATTACAATTGCAAACAACTTAAAAAAGAACGAAGGTAATTATTCGTTTTTACACCCAGTCTGTTTTTATGATGAGAACAAACTTTTCTGGTCAATTTTGAGGTGTTATGCACGAATCTGCCATCCGTTTCCTGTGCACATGCGTAGTTTTCGAGATATCGTCATCTTGAAAACTACGCATTTGCACAGGAAATGGATGGCCGTTTCGTACAAAACACCTCAAAATTAATCAGAAAAGTTTGCTCTCATCATTTTCATTTAAACTAACGAAAATATCACGACTTAACCTAACCAATCATCAAGGGTGTATAGTTGACCTAACTGGGCATTCAATTAACCTAACCGGGCATTCAGTTGACCTAACCGGGCATTCAGTTGCCCTATCCAGGCATTCAATTAACCTAACAGGTTAATATTGGTTATTTCACCTAAATATCTTCTGATCTTTTCGTATTAGGCACTCACTGTCACATTTCGGGCAAGTAAAGGATGAGAGAATAACGCCGTAATTGATAAAAACATCCAATCCTTTGTTTTCATCTAGGGCACATGACGAATCAAGTTCTCAGTCAAAATCACACGAATGGCAAGTCATAATTCTATCACAAACACCACTAAATTGAATCCAATTTGAAAAAAAAAAATAGCCAGAACAAAACCCAACGAACTAATTAAGTCGCAGAGTAGCGAAAAAAGAGCCCAATCAGGAAACATATTTTATGAAAAAAGTACATTATAGCCAAAATAGGAGATATATTTTATTAAAGAGTACATTTCAACAAATTTGCACAACATAAGATATATATTTTCTTAGTCAGTTTTGAATGGCAATTCAATATATTGTACTGTTTTAACCGCGCGTGAGCGGGTTAAAAGACGAATATTAACCAGAACGAATGCTATTAATGACAAATACATATCCGTCTTTATTTATCCTGAGTTTTCCTATGAGATCTATGCGCTGTTCCTTCTTTCATGTAATAATTCTGGAGTATCCCGTTTCAACATCCACCTACTGTAGTTAATTCATGATTTTTGACGAATACCTAATTTAATTTTCTTTCATTTATAACACGAATTCCATTATACGATGAATTTAAAACAAACATTTTTATAAAGCATTTTATAATAGTGTTACACTAAATGTTGCAAAAGTCGTTTTCTACACACATTTGCAATACAGAAAACAGAATTTTGGTTTAGTGAGAGGGTGGGCATAAATTAAATATATTTGTTTAGGATCATTCTATAAATTTAAAACATTACTTGTAAGCAATTAGCTTCCCTGTTTAATATAATTTTTTAACAATAGTTTACTAATCCACATTTTCAGCAGCTATCCGGAATTATACAAAAGGGTAGGGATTGCGAAATTTCCATAACGTTATATTACATTATAATACGTTATATTACGTTTCAAAACGTCTGAAATATAAGTTGCTGGATATATTCATATTTGTATATTGAAGGAAAATCCCTTAATTTTTATCGTTGCAAAGGTACATGACTACATATATAAAAAACATTCGTTTTTCTCATTAAGAAACTACGAAATCTGTTGGTCGGCATTAGCCAAATTACAAAGCGCAAGGACACAACGAATTGAAATTATGGCGAAATATGGAAACTATCTGTGTAATGCAACACAGAGAGATGAAGCTATTTAAGCCCAGACTCTAATCGAAATCATCATTCTTCATGCGATCTTCACAGCAGAAAGTTTATCACTTCACTCCCTTTACCAGTTTGTGAGTATTTTTAAACTTTTTTAGCATGTTAACTGATAACACTGGGGAACAAATTTCAACTTTTTGTCTATTGAATTAGATTTGACAGTTAGTTCTAGGTAATTTGGGTGCGCTGAGCACGAATTTTTACTCGGTTTTGTTCTATCAGGTCCTGATTTTGCTCAACACCCCTCCTCTTTCGTCGTATTCATAAAAAGGTTTTTTTCTCAATACTCGCTAAGTTTTTTTGCAGTTACACATTATGCAACTAGGTTTTTATCTAGGTATTTGTACCTATTGTTATGGTATTCTTATATTATGTATATTTTTATATGTAACACCCTAAAAATATTTTTAATTTTGTCATTTTTAACCAATTTTAATATTAGTAAATTAAGCTAAAAATATCATAGAATTCTAAAATTTTCTCGAGCGTTCCTGTTCTCTGTAGAGTATTCTACTAGAGGGACAACTAAAATATATAAAAGCGACTCGTTTCCAGAGTTAATCAGTCAATTCAATCAGTCAGTCAGTCAGTCAGTCAGTTGAGTTAGTTAATTAAGTTTGGGCATTAACATAATTTTGAATTGGCATATGATTTAGTGAGTAATTTTGTCATCGTGATTTAATATAGTTGATTTAATTAGACGTAATTTATATTGTACCTACTCATCCGTGTTTCTAGTTTAATTTCATAGATTGTAAGTACCTATTTCTAATAAGTACCTATTTAAACTAATTTTTGTTTATATTTCAAATTTTCTTAAATTTATATGAATTAAGGGCTTTAAATACCTTTACAAATTGGCAGAACAATCAAGCAATATGTCATCAAGCACTAGAAAGTTCAAATGCAAAAACAACCCTGATTCCTTCTGTTATATATGTGGAAATTTTACACTTCCACATCAACGAGCAAATATAACTGACTTCGTAAAAAGAGCTTACTTAGCTTATTTTGGCATAAAACTGGGGGACCAAGATAAATCGTGGGCTCCACATAAAGCCTGCACTATATGCATTGAAAGACTGCGACATTGGACGAAGGGTTCGGATTCAAAAATACCTTTTGGAGTTCCGATGGTAAGTTTATGATTTCATAAAACTACGTAATTTAATCACTAGTATACTGTAACTTACCTAAATGTAATTGTAACTTAGGTACATAAACAAAAATTTACAGAAAATGTTTATAAGAATCTCAAATATTGCATAAGGTTGAAACACATAGAAATGTTAAATGTTTGGGTGATAACTTTGATAAAATTCATAAAAACAAGTCTCTCGTCGCTTTTGTTAACGCTTTACAATTTTTTTCCATATCAGGTGTGGCGAGAGCCTACTAACCACGAGACCGATTGTTACCTTTGCTTTGTCAAGACTTCGGGCTTCACTAAGAAAAATAAACATTGTATCGAGTACCCAAATTTCGACACCGCGATACGACCTGTGCTACATTCAAATGAGATCCCCATTCCAAAATTTAAGGGTCTGCCAACTCAAGAATTAGTTGAAGATGTTCCTGAAAATATTGTTATGCACTTTGAGGAGTCAGACACCGATTTTGACCCCAGCGTATTTGAAAGTCAAAACGATCCGCAAAAGTTTAACCAGGCCGAGTTGAATGATCTTGTAAGGGATCTAAATTTGCCAAAAAAGGCTGCGGAAATTTTAACTTCAAGACTTAAAGAGAAAAACTTGCTTACTTCAAACACATACATTTCATTTTACAGAAAAAGAGAAGAAGAACTTGTTAAATATTTTAGAACAGAGGATAGTTTAGTATATTGCTGCGACATAGTTGGTTTGTTAAAGAAGATGGGGGTTGAGTCTTACGATGCAAATGATTGGCGCTTGTTTTTAGACAGTTCGAAAAGAAGTCTTAAGTGTGTGTTGTTGCATAATGGCAATCTATACGGCTCGATACCGATTGGGCACTCAACAAAATTAAAAAAAAAGTATGAACACATAGAAAAGGTTTAAATCTTATCAAATATAGGGAGCACGAGTGGATCATATGTGTTGACTTAAAAATGGTTAATTTTCTGCTAGGACAACAAGGAGGGTATACTAAATATCCCTGCTTCCTTTGCTTATGGGACAGCAGAGCCAAGGAAGAACATTATTTCAAACAAATCTGGCCAGCACGAACATCACTTACTGTCGGAGAAAAAAACGTAATTAATCCACCTTTAGTGAGCAGAGGTAAAATCATATTTCCTCCTCTGCATATAAAACTAGGCCTCATTAAACAATATGTAAAAGCTTTAGATACGAACGGCGAGTGTTTCAAATACATAACTTCAAAATTTCCAAGTTTAAGTTATGAAAAAATCAAGGCGGGAATTTTCGACGGTCCACAAATAAGAACAATGATTAAAGACAGCAATTTTCCTAATGTCATGAATGAACGCGAAAAAAATGGCTGGTTCTCATTCGTGGACTTGATAGAAAACTTTTTAGGCAATTATAGGGCAGATAACTACGAAGAAATCGTAAAAAAACTTTTAAGGGACTACAAAGAGTTAGGTTGCAATATGAATAAAAATGCATTTTTTGAATAGCCATCATGACCAATTTCCAAGTAATTTAGGTGATGTAAGTGACGAACAAGGGGAGAGATTCCACCAAGATATCAAAATTATGGAGGAACGGTACCAAGGCCGCTGGGATTCCCACATGATGGCTGATTACTGCTGGTGCTTGAAAAGAGACCTGCCATCAACAAGCAAATACGCTAGAAAGTCTTACAAAAGAAAATTTTTGCCACAGTGAAAGCTTCATATCTGTTTGTTTTTTATTTTAAGTCATTTCTATCGTTATAATGTAATTTTACTGTAGTTTGAACTGCTTGTATTCATGAAACTTGAAAAAAAAAAATTTAACACATGACTTAATTTTTAGTCCTAATTTGAAAAATCTGGAAAATGGCACATAGGCTGTCGACAAGAATCAGGACCTGATAGAGCCAAACCGAGTTGAAATTCGTATTCAGCGCACCCAAATTACCTAGAATCAAGTGTCAGATATCATTCAATAAAATACGTGTTGCCCAGTGTAATCATTATTTTTCAGGATAGGCTTTGAGTAAAATTCATTCTAGATGTTCGACTCCTTTGCTTGTTCAAGAATAATAATATACATATATATAATAATATACATATATACACTGTATATATATATATATATATATATATATATATATATATATCCCCGCAAGGGGGTTCTAAGCTCGTGCTCTTGAGTGCTCTTTGTGCTCGTTTGTACGTGCTTGTTCCTGGAGGTTTCACGTGCGCCCTCCCGGCCCTAGCACCCAAGGATGATGGGGCTCGACCCTGCAGTCCTTGTCATCCTTGGTCTTTTTCCACTTCGACTGTCCCCTCCACCCTTTCTTTTTCCTCTGTCTTTCCTTTCCCTTTTTCTTTGTTTTTCCGCTGAGATATGCCCTTTTAAATAGAGGCGAATCGGTTCTTCCTGAACTTAAAAAAAAAAAAAATATATATATATATATATATATATATATGCGACTCGGCAGTGCACTGGTTAGCATCGCTGACTACGTAGCGTAGTGGTCGATCCCAGATGACGACAGGTGGCTCGCAACAAACCTAACTGTTCACCCATCCATACAATAAAATTGGTTGGTAGATAAATGGGTACCCCTGGGTAGACTAGTGATTAATACAGCGAGATGCTGGTGGGCGCGGTTAATATTCCACGTTGAACTGTGGATATAAGATTGAGTGACAAGCTTAACCTTCGTCAGAGTGAACAATTCGACCGGTAGCTAAACCAGGGGTAATCAAGGATATATATATATATATATATACTGTCATTCGCAATAATTTTATTTTATTAAAACATTTCAATTTCACCGTAATGAACTTACTAAAGGGATATCTATCCACAAATCTCGGCTTATATTTAATTCATTAATTTAATTAGCACCTATTACTACAGAACCTTGCCACGTCAAGACAGTCATTCACGATAATTCTATTTCATTTATCACGTGTTAAATTCATCACGACGAAACCTGATGTATGGTGCAGTTATCTACAAAATTTCTGCCTATATTTAGACTCATATTTTGATTATTACATAATACTACACTGCCATGCTACATAAAAATTTTTAGTCTGTCTTCAGCAAGCAGGCGCTCGGGGTTTAGAAACGGATTCATTTTTAGAGAAATTAAAAACTTGTAATGTTTTAACCCATTATTTTATCACATTCAATGGTAATTTGCAATTATTTACAATAAGCCGACTTAATTTCGTGTCTAACGTTTAAATAAGCTGCGGATATTTTCTACAGTTAAATTATTACGTTGTCAAACTCCACCGCCTTTGGTAGGTTTACAAAAATAAAAACCTGATCAAGCTGTATGTTCGTGACAATGTAATTTAAAGAATATTAGCTAAGAAATTGCAAATTAACTGTATAAACGCAATAAAATAAATTTTATATCTTGAAAATTACATAATTCTGCATGATACTCTGCCATTTTTTAAAATCTATATACAGTATATACCCAGCCGATCAATCACAGGCGGTTAGAAACGAGGATATTTCATAGGAACAATCCCTGGGAAAAAAAAAATATATATATATATATATATATATACTAATGTATATATACAGTATATATTGAAAAGACATTAATCCAGCTAAGAGCATAATTAATTCAGAAATATCAATATAATAATAATAATAAAATGATTCACTGTCAACAAAGTAGCTAAATACGGTGAAACAAGTTTCATAATTTGTTAATAAAAGAAATATGTATCTTCATGAACTTTATACCGATGCGTTCGCTGAAGGTTATATAATTATAATTATAGCCAAAAAATTTCAAGGAGTTATACTATAATGCTTAACCTAGGCATGTACCCCCTGAACAGGGTTTATTATCCTTTTCATTCTTATACAACGTACCTCAGTACTTCCGTTTCAAAATGTAATCAATCTAGTGCATTTTATATTGCATTTATAGTGCATTTATTTATAAGTCGTGATCAATAGCAAACTTAGACAAATATTTTATAACTCGTCAAGCATACCACTCATACGAAGCAAAACGCGTTATTCAACAATCTATCACATATTCACATTAAAATCACACATTTTCTCCGATTTGAATCTGAATCTGTGGATTGATTTTAATTACTGATATAAAAAATAATATGTATGTAATTTCGTCTAATAACAGGATGAAATATCGATTAATAACAGAATACTAATAAAATGCTAGGGACTAGTGTGCAATACTTATTACTTAGTCATTTCGCGTGAGTAATCTAGAATTTAAATATACATTATGTATCGTTGGCCGACGCCCATGTCCAGCATCGAAATCTTTGTATAGTATTGTCAACATACCTATAGCAATGACTTTTCATTTATTTATGGCGATAATAATGATTGCTGAAAACTAATACATACCCTCAGCATTAATTCTTATTCATGATTTATGTATTATTAATTGGATTTATATGTATTGTTCTTAATTAAGAATTAAGTAAAATCTAAAGCTTAACAACGAAATTAGATAAGTAGATATTACAGTTTCACAATGGCTACCCCTCTCTCTTCATCCTGTTCACAGCCCATTCATTACATACTCTTGAAAGCCTCGCGGATATATATATATATATAATATATATATATATATATATATATATATATATATAGGGTGTCCCGTAAGTCTGGAACCATAGGATAAAATAAGTAATTCATGTTTTTCCGTTTATGCAAGTGCCCATGATGTCTTTGAGTAAGGGAGAAACGCATCCAGGTAATTCTGCTCGTAGGAAATCGGAATCAGAGGGAGGTCGCTGAGGAATTTAACATATTGCATCCAAACCGCGCGCCGATAAAACACAGCTGTGTCGGCAAACTTGCAGCAAAGTTCAAGGAAACTGGATCCATAGGAGATAAACCACGCAGTGGACCTCCGAGGACATCCACCGACGATGACACAGCCGCTACAATCCTCGCTCATTTCAAACAGTCCCCAAAAGTCTCTTCGGCGTTTTATTGCCGTTTTTATCATTTTGCCCTATGGTTCCAGACTTACGGGACACCCTGTATATGTATATATATATATAATATATATATATATATGGGAAATAAAGAAACGACTCATGTTGAACAATGTGGGCATACGTTTAGATCAGTTTTAATTTTCGTCACTAGTGCTGAAAAGATAACAATAAGAAATGTAAAATTAATAATGTCGCCAACAAAGAATATTCTGTGTTAATTATATTACTATTCCGCATAATGTAGTTTTCCATGTCACGCAGTACTATATTGTTCCTTTACGCACATTTATAGGAAACGTTGGGGGATCACAACCATTCAGAATATGGACGTCGTTCAAAATTTACTTGACACGTTTGTACGTTTGTACAGCCTCATTCAGTTCCGACTCCAAGTCATCGACTATCCAACATCGGGGAAATGTAAGTATGCTTTACTTTAGTATATATATATATATATATATATATATATATATATATATATATATATATATATATATATATATATATATACATACAGGGTGTTTCAGGAGGAAAGATCAATACTTCGGGAAGTGATAGTATCGGTCATTGTGAGAAAAAAAGTTCATATGAACATGTGTCTAATTCTGAATGGTTACGGAGATAGAGCTGTTTGAATCTGATGCGCGCACAGCTCTTCCTCCCCCTTCTCTCCCCTATAACCTTGAACCATGTAAGCTGTAATGTAAGCATGTAACATAAGCCAATCGACAGCTGACTGGTGCCAGTGACATTGTTTGGTGTTTGAAGCAGTGTTAAGAATGCCACACACCTTCACACATGCCGAATATGCAGATATGGTGTATGTCTACGGTTTTTGCGATGGAAGTGCAACAGCTGCTGTTGCAGAATACCGTCGACGGTTTCCGAACAGCAGAATTCCGGATCGAAGAGTGTTTACCAGGGTTTTCAACACATTGCGTGAGATTGGTACACTTCCCAGCGCTCATGTTTCATCTGAACATGAAGGTCAACAAGATGTGGATAAAGTGGAAAACATTCTTCAGTTGGTAGAGCGTAGTCCTACTATTAGTTCACGAAGAATTTCTACACGTCTCGGTGTACCACACACAAGAGTATGGCGAACATTACGTGAGGAAGGCTTGCATCTATATCATGTACAGCGTGCACAGCACCTTTAACCAGGAGACGCTGCCATGCGACTGGAATTTTGTCATTGGGTAAATGCTAATCGCCGATTGCTTCGATTAATACTGTTCACCGATGAAGGTACTTTCACCCGTGACGGTATCAACAACACTCGTAACTCTCATCGGTGGTCAGACGAAAATCCAAATGCCACTGTGGAAACAAATTTTCAACATCGCTTCTCTGCCAATGTGTGGTGCCGTATCATCGATGATCAGCTGATTGGCCCTGTTACTTTAGAGAATCGTCTCACAGGACAAAGTTACCTAGAATTTCTACAAAATGAATTGCCAGGACTATTGGAGGATGTTCCTTTGGCTACACGCGTTGGTATGTACTTTCAGCATGACAGAGCTCCTCCACATTCTACCCGCCTGGTGATGCAATACGTAAATCAAACTTTCCCTGGTCGATGTGCCGACCGCGGTGGTCCCATTCAATGGCCACCAAGGTCTCCAGACCTCTATCCGTTAGATTATTGTTTGTGGGGGTGGATGAAAAGTCAAGTTTACAAAAGAAAGGTGGATACACGAAACGAATTGCTCGCGCGCATTTTGGATGCTGCTGCCCGCATAAAGGAACGTCAAGATCAACTCAGACGAAGAACACCCGATCTTCGCACACGAGTTGCAAAGTGCATTGAGGTTGACGGTGGATTTTCGAAAACGTATTGTAAACTGTAACAAATTTGTCATTTCTGTATGTGTTACCATTCAAAATGCCAATGCTTAAACATTAAATGTTAGAAACAGTAATTGGTTTCTCTTCCTTGATTACCATTAACAATGCTTTTGTATTTGTAGATTCAAACAGTTCTATCTCCGTAACCATTCAGAATTAGACACATGTTCACATGAACTTTTTTTCACAATGACCGATACTATCACCTCCCAAAGTATTGACCTTTCCTCCTGAAACACCCTGTATATACAGTCATTTTTACCATTCCTTTATAACATGTTCCCCTGTTTACAAAACTGAGTATTCTTTCTGTTCTTTCAGCCAGTTCTCCATCAGTTTTATTTCTATTTTTTCATTCAGATAATTTCATTTACCGTCTTTTCTCCTGATAAAGCTCGAAACCGATGCTCAAACCTGGTCACTATCACAATCCTGTGAGCCACTGTGTTACTACTACAATATTTCTCAGAGAAATTATGCTGTCGTCCCTCTTACCTTTAATTTATCAAAGACCTTTTAAATTGAACAATCTACTATACATCTCTATACGGGAGAATCCATCTTCCACATTCCTATTCTTCTGACCGTTTTAAGACCGAACGCACTTGGTTCAGATGTATAGTGTTTGACACAGGCATTTTTGATTCTGTTAGACAGAAGATGGGGAGGCTGGAACATCCATTTCTACTGCCACTGTCCACCTTAACTAATCTTTTTCCGTGACTCATCTACCCTGTGACCAGCCCAGCATGATCTCAAACACACACACACACGTCTCACCCTACTACTCATTACATATACCGTAGTGTTACACACTACATAATCTTTTCAAATTTAAAAAAAGGTTGTAAATTCAAGAGCATCGGAGTCCTCTGAGGAGGGGGCCCTTAATGACCTACTTCGGGTCCCCGGTTACCGATACAAGGAACGCAGACGTTGGATAGTGGGCTGGATCTGCTTCCACCCATTCGAGTTGTTCTTGTTCCTCAGTCTGATTCATAAACTTATGCAACATTCGTGGTCTTTCTCAAATTTTCAATCTGCTGAAAACTGCCTCTCCTCCAAGCCTGCCTCATCCCTCACTGAAGCTCAGGTTCCTGCGATGACAGTCAGCAACATCCTTTCTGTACCCTTTTACTTACTTTCTCTATACTCAGATTCATTCCAAAGATGGATGCTGCGTATATTTAAACAATGACGTAACTTGTTCTCGTATTCCCGAACCCCTGAATTCTATGCCCTCAAGCTACGGCTTACAATCCAATCTCAAAATAAATACACCTGCACTGTTTCCCTTTCTCCTAATTCTACTCCGTATCTAAAATTCTTTAATTACCTCACTTCCAAAGTGGAATACATTCTATTCCGCTCTCCATTGCTGAGATCTTCATTTTAGGAGATTTCAATGTTCACCAACACCTTTGGCTTTCTTGAATGACCTAGAACTGCTTGTTCTAATTCGTCGCACTCTTTCAGGCATCTAGCTAAGAACCTCTTCAACAGCTTTACCACCTCTTCTTTCCCTCCTCTCTTCCACCCCGACGGCTCAGCTGCCGGATCTTCTCCTGACAACGCTAAACTCTTCGCTCAAACTTTCGCTTCCACCTCAGCCATGGACGATTCCGGTACTGTTTCTCCATTTCCTCCACCTTCTGACTTTATTACGTCTGAAATTAGAATCGTTTCCGAAAATGTTCTTTCTAGCCTATCTGGGATCAGATCTAGGATAGTGTATGGTTCTGATGGTGTTCCACCTGTTGTTCTTGTGCTTCAGTACTAACATCCTGACGAGGCAAACTCTTACATTTTTGCCTCTCATCTGGTACTTTGCCTTTCTGATAAAAGCTTGCTTTCATTCAACCTGTCCCAAGGAAGAACAGCCGCTCTAATCCCTTCAGTCAAACTGTTTTGATTTCTTGCCTTTCTAATATTTTTTAATCTAACCTTAATAGGAAGAATCTTAAGCACCTCTCTTCTCACAATCTTCTTTCAGATCGTCAGTACGGGGACCCAACGGTACTTCTACCGACGATCTTCTTGCATATTGCTCTGACTTATGGTCTTCCTCCTTTCAGAATTTCGATGAAACTCTTGCTATTGAGCTACATATCGAAAACTTTTGATAGAGTGTGTTACAAATTTTAAATATCCAAAATGTCACCCTTCGGATTTTATCCTTCTACCTGTCTCTTCACCTCTAATTCTCCCTCTAGCTGCTCTATAGCTGCGGTTGTAGATGGCCTCTGTTCTTCTCTT
The DNA here is from genome assembly GCA_023014485.1 of Bathynomus jamesi. Taxonomy (NCBI): domain Eukaryota; kingdom Metazoa; phylum Arthropoda; class Malacostraca; order Isopoda; family Cirolanidae; genus Bathynomus; species Bathynomus jamesi. The sequence goes on from JAJOZX010000839.1 coordinate 952,106, forward strand.
AAAGCTATCAACAGAGGCGTTTATCAGGGACTGTTCTGTCAACCAATCTTTTCCTTTTATTTATTAATGATATTTAATTCGTCCTTCCTCTCCTATTCACTCCTATGACAATGATCCCACACTTAACTTCTCCGTCCGCTTCCCAGAGCTTCCTTCTCAGCAGTCGCACTATGACTCGTGTAGAACGACTATGGAACACCTGACTTCTGATCTTTCTGTTATCTCTGATTGGGTCCGAGAATACCTTACGACTTTCATTGGATCAAAATTCGGTTCCTCCGCCTGTCTACTCGTCACATTCTTCAACACGACTATAGCCTTGTCTTCAACAATATACACCTCAGTCATACCTCTTCTCTTAACATTCCAGACGCCTCCTTTCTCGTGATCTTTCCTGTAATGATCGCATATACTCTCTATCCAAGACATCTTCTAAGGGGCTAGGTGCAGTGTACTGCCTACACAGTTTATTCGCCCTCGCACAGTTGGTGCCTCTGTGCAAGGGTCTTATCCGTCTCTGCATGGAATACGCTTGGAGGGCGTTTTCGTGGGCAATCGCCCAAGGTTCCTCCTTCCTGAATAAAAACAATACAAACCAAAAGAGCATTTTTAAGCACTTACCCGCATGAATGTATTTCTTTCGGCATATTATGGATTCATCATCTCTACACGTAAATACTTCAGCAACACGGTGCTAGAGTTAATAATACCTTTGTTTAATTCCATAGAGTTTCTTAATTCCTCAAACTCTTGAAGAAGCCTTGATGTTTCTTGATAAAAAACTCCTTAACTACACAATATGTTTTGAAGGCACAATACATTTAGAAAACTATATTATATATATATATATGATACACACAGACAGTGCATGGAACAAGGAACTCTTCTGGGATAATTAAATCTACTATAGTCCGAATAAGTAATGGTAAATGACAAATACCATAGTTTTTCTTTTTCATGATGCTAGCCCGACGTGGGCAACGGGTCACTCGCAAAGAGGTCCCATAAATATAGCTTCCCTCACCAGCTAAAGCAGGCTGCTTTAGCTGGCCATTCCACAGGCCCTCGACGTCCTATCCAATGACCAGGGAATTGTTGATACAGGTATTCCCTTACTTGGGTGCTGTAATGTGCAGGAGCGCCGTCTTGCTGGAACCATGTTGGGAAACTTCCTTCTTCGTTCAAGACACTGGGAAATGCTTCTTCCTTGAGCATACGTAGGTAGGTGCCTCCAGTGACATGTTCATCGAAAAGAGGGGGCCTATGATGCGATCCTTCCAAATGTCACACCATACTATCACCCGAGATGCACCTTGTTCCTTTGAAGAGGTATACCAATGAGGGTTGTTTTGAGACCAGTAGTGGTGTTCTCTCGATTTACCTCACCATTTCCATAAAAAACAGCCTCGTCACTGAACAGAATGGTGGACGGGAAATTGGCATCCCGAGCATAAGAAAAATATGAATAATGGTTTGAAGAAATAGAAAAATATTAATTCCTCCTATGATGCCGGACTTATGGGACACCCTGTATATATATATATATATATATATATATATATATATATATACACAACATCATGTACAGAATTTGAAAATTATGTAACTTTGTCATTAATTAGTCTACTGGCATTAATAACTACTAAGGATAAACATAGATTTGATAAACCTTGTGGAGCTACTTATAATACATGTTGATAGCTTTGTGAACTTCATTTTCCTAGAGCATCTAACTATTGTATGGTCTATTTTGAAGAAGCTCATATTCAGCAATTTTCTCTTCTTTTCCAGGGCATCGTGTGACGAGCCCTTTAAAAGATCTCGAAATGCATTACCGCCAACATGCTCAAGTGGCGGTAAGCGGGGTCGAAATAATAACCAGGGACCCATTGACTCTACTATTGAAGTAACCCCTCAAGCAACCAGCCAAGACCCCTACACCTACGCAGGCGTTAAAAGATCTAGACCTGTTGAAGATCAATTTCCGGTCACGTGCGGTATGGAAGCTAAACGAACAAGGTTCAGCAGTTCGTTCAGTCTGAGGACCAATATCCGTCGCCGACAAACTTATTATCGGGAGAACCAGATGAACAATGTCCTGAAAACCTCCAACCTTACACGTCATCTGCAACATTCCCTTCAAGAGCTACCGCTATCCACACAGAGAGAATGAGCTATCATTCATCCAACGGTGTATCTCTTACCTTAATGCAAAATGTGAGTAATACCCATACACTTTCTAGATTCTAACAAGGACTCTCCAACGTAGTTCGATGTGTCATCACGTATGCTCTTCAGAACAATAATGATCGGGAAACCCGAGTAAGGCTGGCATGGGATTGAGCCAAATAGCGAGGATAGCGATCAGTTCTGGATAGTAATACCTTACAGACATCTGGTGGCAGAAGATGTTGACTACATCCTTTCACGTTTGGCACAAGCTTCTCAAAGTTGTTCAAAGTTTAGCCTGGAGAATTTCACGGTTGAAATTGACCATGTATTCCATGTTGTGGGACATACGGCCGCGCCTTATATTATACACTCAACTTCAATTCTCCGGTTATTTACCGAAAGCATATAAACTCCGAGCATGGCTGTGGATTTATAGCCGTAATCCTGGCTCATATGTTCACTGTGCTAAATAAGGGGTTCCAAAAAACCTTAGTCCCCCATTTGCAGCTTACATGTTTACTTATATCGAAATAGTTTTTAGTGATTATAAAAATATATAAAATTCTTTATTTATTGCAGGTATTAAAATTACTCTAGCTGATAAAGTGATAATATAATGGCTTCTCAATTAATTAGTGATTCGGAGAGGCAACGTGTGATAGATCGCATACGAGCAATAACATTTCGGGAAGCTCGTGATGCATGGGTTGTCAAAAAGTTGCGAAGAAGTGAGGACTTCGTCAAAAGAAATTGGAATAAAACTTTGGATGAATGTGAAATGGATACAACCAAATCTGGGCGCCCAAATTTGCCACTCTCTCAGGAAACAAAGGACATCATTGAAAGCGGTACGCGTAAGCGGAAAAACAGCTGTGCTAAACTTTCTAGAGAGATCGAAGTGTTGAGAGGAAAGATCGTTAGTGGTGAGATCATTCGACTGTACCGTCATAGGCAAGGTTTAAAGCCTTGGCATGAACTTCCAAAGCCAAGAAAAACTCAACTTAACATCGATGACAGAATGTGGTTTGCCCATTATCTTGAAGATTGGGATGTGGATGATGTCATGCATTTAGCTGTCTCCGATGAATTTTTTGTTTACGTAACACGTCGGCCTAACTACCAAAATGATCGAGTGTGGGCCACAACACCAGATGAAATCGATGACAATGAACATTATCGCGAATTATTAAAAAGTCCAGACTGTGTTGGTGTGTTTGTTTTGTTCACTGCCAAAGAAGCTCATGTGGGTGGTGCTGAAGCCAAATGGTCAGAGTTGGGATGGACAGTATTTTCGTGATATTATTCTATCCCAGCATGTCATTCCTTTTCTAAGAAACCCAATGGATGTCGATCAGGTCACACTTCTGCACGATAAGGCCCCCTGCTTTAAGGCATTTGCCACTCAACAGTTGTTGCGGAACCATGAGATCGATTTCTTTGGAAGTGAAGAATGGCCAGGAAATTCTCCTGACCTGAACGTCTGTGAATACATCGGATCAGTTATAAAGGACAAGGTTGAATGTCTCTTGTTTCAAGAACCTGCAGCAAATCGATTTTCGAAGGATACAATGACGCAACAGATTGAAACTGTTTTAACAAATTTGCATAACGATCAAGATCTATTCAAGTCACTTTTGGCAAGCTACCCGAAGCGAATTCAGGCTGTCTTGGAAGCCAATGGCGGGAACACCAAGTTTTAATTGTTTCTCATTAAATGCAGGATTAAATTCTCTTTTGTAAGGTATGTTTAGATTTACTGTACCTCTAATGGTTTAGGCCAGTGATGCACAAACCCTGGCCCGCGGGCCAAATGTGTCCCCCACGGGTCTTTTCAGTGGCCCCACGGGTCTTTTCAATTCAATGAAAAAGTTAGAATATAAAAGTGACCCAATTTATGAATTAGATGGAAAGTAAGTAGGCTAATACATTTAGTTATTTTCTTCGCTTGGCCCTCACATCAAAAAAGTTTGTGCACCACTAGTTTAGGCCAATGGCGGGGGGGCTAAAGTTTATTGGAGCCCTGTACACGGGTCGAAAAAGTTTGGCTGCCTACGGTAGTGGAGCGTGCCCGTAAACTGGCTGTAGACTGTAAACTTGAGTTTGACGTGTAATATGGGTCCTGAAGAGTTGACGAAGGTAGAAGAAGAGATGAAAGTTAGGATTGCCGTGTTTGGCCTGGATCAAGATGGTAGAACAACGTATGTATTTAAAAGCAGTGTGCGAGATCGTACAAAGCCACTACTTGTTTTAGTGCTGGTAGGAGGAACTTACCTTCCTATTAGATGCATCAGAGATCTAATAAAAGTCGAAAATATGGAAGACAACACGATTTGTGTAAGGATTGTCTCGAGTTTACGATTGATCTGTTCAAACATTATAAGGCTTGCCACGTGGTATGTGTGCAGTGTAAAAGCCCCAATAGCAAAAGTCGGGTAGTTGAAGCTGAGAAGTGCGACTGTAATGTATGTAAGCGCATGTTTTTCAATAACATCTGGTTTGATCACCATAAATCGAATGGCACGTGCAGGAAAATGAGGATTTGTGAGTGTGGTATATTTCACACAGTCGATAATTGGGGTAAGTTTGAGCATAAATGTGATGAAATTCACTGTTCTACATGCCACGAGGAATATAAGGCGGACGGATTAAAACATGTATGTTATATTAAAGACGCTAAGCCTAAAAATAGACCTTGTATAACTGTGTACTACGATATACAGTAGAAGTGTTTTTCATTAAGTGTTTTAAGGGAGCTACTTCAGAATATACACACCGAGAGAGCAGCACACACACACACACACACACACACAAACATACATATATATATATATAATGTTAAATAAATTAAATAGCAGATATATATATATACACGCAGCTCATCAGCTGTTCTTTTGTGGTGACGATCCTATATAAATTGAATATATCAAAATTTCTCTCTCTCTCTCTCTCTCTCTCTCTCTCTCTCTCTCTCTCTCATTCATGCATCGAGAACCGCCACTTAAGCCATCACGAGCTGCATTTGGCTCGCGAGCCGCGCAATGAGTACCATTGATATAGAAACATATACGAATGCTGAAACCAAAGAGGTCATTTCACATGTACTTGTAAGCTAGACTATCTGCGATGAGTACATGGAAGTCGAGTGTAATAAGTGTCACAAATGTGGTAAACGGAAAAACACTTTTAAAACGATTGCACACGACAGCTCTGTGAAACTCTTTGTGAACTATATTGTCAAGTTAGCGGACAAGTTAAAAAAAATTACGGTATATTCTTGCCCACAACGCGGCAAAATTTGACCCACAATTCCTTTATAAGGAACTGCTTGAGCACGAATCATCGGAGATATTTACAGGTGATCCCTTGAAAAGAGTCAACAAACTTATACAAATGCAGATAAGAGGTAATCTTCAGTTTAAAGACACCTTGCTGTTCACACCTTGTAAATTAGCCAATCTATCCAAGGTCATGGGCGTAGCTGCTGAAGTTTCAAAAGGGTATTTCCTTACACATTCCTCACTACGAAACTTTAAATTATGTCGGTCCATCACCCCCCGAAACACTATTTTAACTACACCAACAGGGTGATAGTGAGCGTGAAGATTTTGACCGCTACCACAATAGTTTTAATGAAGATAACCCTTAAAATATAGCTGATGAATGTGAGCGTTATTGTGCGAATGACGTACGCGTGCTTAGAGTATGCTTTCAAGCCTTTAGAAGTATGTACATAGCACGTTTCAAATGCGATCCGCTGCAAGTCGCAACCACGATCGCCTCATTATGTTTTTGTGTATTCAAGAATAACTTCATGCCTAGAGACACCTTAGCTGTCATTCCTCGAAACGCCCCGAGCAGTTATGGGTATAAGGCTATTTACTGGCTCATACACATACAGCAACAGACCGGGGTATACATAAAACATGCCCGCACCACGGGGGAAGTACCCATTAAGATCAGTGGCCGTGTTTTTTGGGTGGGTGGCTTAAGTGAGGATCCAACCACTGGTGAGAAGACTGTGTATTCCTTTAACTGCGGCTGGTGGCATGGATGTCCACGCCCTGAGTGTGCTCTCACAGAGGATCTCCATGGAAGATCCCCCGCCGACAGCCTCGCATGGACCCGTAACCGCGATCAACTTATAGGCTCACAGTTCACTCACAAGATCGTGTGGGAGCATGAATATGATGCCTGGATAGAAAACGATGAGCAATACTGCGAAGAAATAAGGGCCATCAAACGTTCAATGGTGGTGGATCCCCTCAAATGCGTTGACAGCTTGTTTGGAGGGCATACAAACCCATTCAAGCCATACTTTCCACATACGGAGGGCGTGAAACTCCATTACTACGACTTCTGTTCTTTACATCCCTGCGTGATGAAGAACAGTCCGTACCCCGTAGGTGCGCCTGAAAAACTAGTAGGCCCCGCCATGCCAACCATCGAGGAGTTCTCAGCTAACTTGAATGAGCGCTACTTTGGACTCTCTTTCGTAGACGTGCTCCCCCCTCGCGATTTATGGATGCCGATCTTACCCGTCGTTATAGCTCACAAGCTCATGTTCCCTCTGTGCGTGAAGTGTAGAGAGGAGAATAATGGATCCTGTAATCACACGATCAATCAGGTAAGATCAGAGGCGTATATACAAGCCCTGAACTGGACCTAGCCGTTCGCCATGGCTACAGAATATTGAAGATATATGAGGTGTGGAGGTTTCAGAAGCTACCCAACCTTTTCACGCCGTATATAAACACTTTTTTGAAGGATAAGGTAGAAGCATCAGGGTATCCGCGAAGAGTTGATACCGAAAATTAAAAATCGGCTTATATCCAACGTTACCGTGACCGTGAAGGGATACAGCTTGACCGCACCCAAATTGTGAGGAACCCTGGCAAGCACTTTAGCGCAAAGTTGTGTCTAAACCGTCTTTGGGGCAAGTTTGTCCAGAATACAGACAAGGGGAATGTACATTTAGCTCAAAGTTGTAGCGAAGTCTGGGATTATGCCAATGCTCCCGATAAAGAAGTCATGGAAATCGTGAATGTTGGTAACACGTAGATAATAAGGTACAACCGAACCGAATTGGCCACAGATACCTCACATGTCACAAACATACCTCTAGCCAGTTTCACAACGGCATACGCACGTATCAAGCTATGGCATCTGCTGCATTCTCTTGGACGGAGGGTTCTGTCCGCCGATACAGATAGTGTGATATTCACGGAGAGGGCAGGTGAATATATACCTCCTATTCGGGAATTCCTTGGAAAGTTGACTGATGAGATTAAGGATGAGTATGGTGATGGTGCATACGCTGACTCCTTTGTATGAACAGGGCCGAAAACTTATGGGGTGCGGGGGAGGGTGGGGAAAGAGCTGAAATATATCGTCAAGGCGAAGGGCTTCACGCTTAACTTGGCGAACCGAAGGGTCGTTAACTTTGACTCGTTGAAGGAGCTAGTGAGCTTAGATGGTAATGACCGACCGCCCCACCTGGTTGTGGGGACTCACAACTTCAGAGCACAGAAATTAGGGTGTGTGAAGGAACTTAGGGAACGAAGGTTTGTCGTAACACCTATAAGAAACGTTACCAGATGCCTGGCAGCTACGACACCGTACCCTTTGGATACTGTATCGACTAGATGCATACCTTGTAATGCTTAGCCTTATTTAAACTATGTATATATCTGTGACACCTTTTTTATATATGTTCTTTGTACCACTGTTTGCCATGCCCTTTTAACCATTTTCTGTGTATAGTATTTGTACTGATAATAAATTTCTTGTTTTGTATTAGACTGCTTTTCATTCTAACAACCTTCATTATATTAGTTATAGGGAAACAAAAGTTGTATATTTACACACCAGTCATTAATAATGCACGGTATTTTTCTCCACAGCTTATTAATGACGTAAACTTAGTCTCAGTATTAACCCTTTCTGTGCCAGCGATTCCATATGGCACCATCAACAAAAAGTATATGTATTTTTCCTCAGACTAGATTATTCTTCTTCCGCAGCTTATTATCCCATCTTTACATGGGGTCGCTGTTTTTGGTTCGTCTTCTCCACTCTCCTCTGTCGTATACCGCGTCCTCCTCCAAGTCCTTCTCCCTGATGTCCGCCACCACACAGTCCCTCCATCTCGTCTTCGGTCTTCCTCTTCTTCTCCGTCCCGGCAACTCCATCTCCAGCACTCTGCGCCCCACATACTCCTCCTCTCTTCTCCTGACGTGTCCATACCACCTCAGCCTGGCCTCCTGCACCTTCTTAGATGCTTCCGCCACCGTCACTGTTCCTCTTATATGCTCATTTCTGACCCTATCCCTCCTCGTCACTCCACACATCCATCTCAACATCTTCATTTCAGCTACATCGATTTTTCTTTCATTGCTCGTCTTCATTGGCACAGTCTCCATTCCATACAACATTGCCGGCCTCACCACTGTTTTGAATACCTTTCCCTTCAGTTTCACTGGGACCCTCTTATCACAGAGCACCCCTGATACGTCTCTCCAGTTCTTCCACCCCGACTGTATTCTACAGTTTATCACTCTCTGCTCCCCCCTCTGCATCCACTGTTGACCCCAAGTATTTAAAATACACCACCGTCTTAACACGCTCTCCACTCAATGTCACTTCCCCTCCTCGGTCCTGCTGCACATCACATCTCATATATTCGGTCTTCTTTCGGCTAATTCTCATCCCCCTACTTTCCAACGCCTCTCTCCAATTTTCCAACTGCTGCTCCACCTCCTCTTTCGTCTCCCCACTCAACACAACATCGTCAGCATACATCATGCACCACGGCGCCTCCCCTCTAATCCTGTCCGTCAACACATCGAGTACCACATTGAAAAGGAAGGGGCTCAAAGCTGATCCTTGGTGCAGACCAACTTCCACCCCAAAGCTCTCTGACACACCCACGCTACTCCTCACCTTAGTTGTTACTCCCCTGTACATCCCCTTGATCAGTTTAACATACTTCTCCGGTACCATCTTTTCCCTTAAGCATCTCCAAACTTCCTGCCGTGGTATCCTATCATATGCCTTCTCCAAGTCAATAAAAACCATGTGCAACGCCTTCTGCCCCTCTCTGTACCTCTCTGCCAACTGTTTCAATGCAAAAACTGCATCTGTCGTTCTCCTTCCCGGCATAAATCCAAACTGTTCCACTGACACTTCCGCTTCGTCTCTCAACCTACTCTCCACTATTCGCTCCCATATCTTCATTGTATGTGATATTAGCTTGATCCCTCTATAATTCGTGCAATCTTGTACATCTCCCTTCTCTTTGAATATAGGCACTATGATGCTGGTCCGCCACTCATCCGGAATCACCTCCTGGTCAAACAACTTCTGCATTAGATCCCACACCAGATCCACCCCCTCATCTCCCAGTGCCTTCCATGCCTCGGCTGGTATCTCGTCTGGGCCAGTCGCTTTGTTATTTTTCATCCTATTCAGAGCACGACTCACTTCCATCCTCCCCACTTGTTCTGTCATAGCTACATTTGGTAATCCATCCTCATAGAAAGATCTTGGGTTTTCTTTATTTAATAATTCCTCAAAATATTCCTTCCATCTATCCTTTATCTCTTCATCTCTTTGCAGCACCGCCCCCTCCCTTCCCTTAATTTGTTTTACCTGTGTAAAGTCTTTTGTCGCTCTATTTCTGCTCTTAGCCAATCTGTATATCTTCTTTTGTCCTTCACGATCCTCTAAATCCTCATACATCTGCCGATATGCCTCCGCCTTTGCTCTCGCCACTGCTCTCTTTGCCTGTTTCTTTGCTTCTTTATATACCACCTTACACTCTTCACTCCTCGATTCTTCCCATAACTTCTTAGTTTCTCTCTTACTTCGTAATGCTCTTTGGATCTCATCACTCCACCACCATCCTTCCTTATCTTCCACACTTTACCTGATGTTTCCCCCAATATGTCTCTACCTGCCGTTCTCATGACATTCGCATTATGTACCCACCAATCCTGTACATTCTGTTCATCAACATGGATTTCACTCAACACTCTCTCTCTAAATTCCCGTTTCTTCCCCTCCTCTCTCAGTTCGTACCACCTAATTCTCCTCACTGTTGTTCCTCGGGTCTTTCTTCCTCTTTTCAACATCACATCCATGACTACCAACCGGTGTTGTGGCGTCACATGGTCTCCTGGAATAACTTTGCAGTCCCTCACCTCGGCCAATTGCGCCCTCCTATACAGTATGAAATCAATTTGCGATGTTCTGCCTCCACTCTTGTACGTAATAACATGCTCCTCTCTCTTTCTGAAAAACGTATTTACAATCGCTAGATCAAACGATACAGCCATATCCAACACTCTCTCACCGTCCACGTTTGCCTCTCCATAGCCATGACCACCGTGCACTCTGACCACTCCATCGTTATGATCACCAACGTGTCCATTCATATCCCCGCCCAACACCACTCGTTCGTCCTCGGCAATACTCTCCATTTCTTCCTCCAATAACCTCCAGAATGCTTCCTTAACGTCGTCCGGACATCCACTTTGGGGCGCGTATGCACTGATTATATTGAGTACATGTTCCCCATAATTCATTCTCAAAGTCACCAGTCTATCTCCTCTTCGCTTTACTTCCACTATGCTATCCTTCAATTCCTTCGCCAATACAATACCCACACCATTCCTTCCCTCAACCGACGCCCCACTGTAGAACAATTTATATCCCTCACTGAGTTCTCTTGCTTTGTTCCCCTTCCAGCGTGTTTCTTGTACACACAACACCCCAACTCTCCTCTTCTTCATCAACTCCACAATCTCTCTTCCTCTGCCAGTCACATTCAGCGTCGCAATTCTCAGGTCCACCCGAGCTCGCTTCGTTAGCCGCACCCGCTCTTGGTGCGGTAGCCCTCGCCTCACCACAGAGGTCCGGCGAGGTCTCTGTACGTCGCCTACGGGGTACGCCCTAGCCGTCATCGCATTTTCGTGTTGAAGACTCACCATTGTGGTTTTGGATAGGTTTTTATGGCCGGATGCCTTTCCTGACGCCAACCCTCCCCATTTATCCGGACTTGGGACCGGCCGAGAACAAGGCTGGCTTGCCTTACCCTCAGACTAGATTCAATGGTGGCTTATGGCAATTGAATATAAAAATTAATTGTATAGCAACATCTGGTAGTTTTTGGACATTGCCCTGAACATTTAGAACCCAAAAAAGAGATGCAGAAACTATATGAAGGGCTACTTTCGTCTATAATGCAGAAAGTGTGATGTCCCATTACGTTTAACAAACGACAAAACTGCCTTAATAAATCGAAGCACTATGGTCTTCCCTTGTGTTTAGCAAAGTCCAAATATTGTTATTATTTGTTCCATTCAAAGTATCAAAGTTATGTTAGTGTCTCTTATTACATGATAGCATCAATGGAACCATATAACACTTGTATAATTAATTATTTCTTAGCAAAGTTTCGGTTCCATACCTATTTTTAACATTTTTAATTGTTAAAAACTTTTTTTTTAGCTCGAAACAGTAATTTGGGATTGAAAGGGTTAATATTGCAGACACCATCATCTCTCTGTGCAATACATTACATATCATTCAAATAAGTACCTACAGATCCGAATGAGCGCATGATGTTTTTCACATTCGGTAGTAATGACGCTAAGACAGCCAATATTATTTTAAAACATTTTATAATCAAGGTTTTAATTTTGCTGCAAGCGTTTGAAGACCTTGTTAAGTATACATTCGTTTAGTATGAAAAGTTAAAATATGCCTACGTGAATAAGAGAGATGCTTATCTTCTCATAGTCAAATTTCAGTTGAAGCCTATACATGTACCGATGTGTCGCGTGTTGAAATCTTCTAGTTCATTACAATGTCGTTATTTTACTGAGGTTATTGCACAAACGAAAAGAAATTAGAAGAATATGTAATACGGGGCTCCAATAAACCTTAGCCCTCCCCGCCCATGGCCTAAACCATTAGAGGTACAGTAAAACTAAACATACCTTACAAAAGAGAATTTAATCCTGCATTTAATGAGAAACAATTAAAACTTGGTGTTCCCGCCATTGGCTTCCAAGACAGCCTGAATTCGCTTCGGGTAGCTTGCCAAAAGTGACGTGAATAGATCTTGATCGTTACGCAAATTTGCTAAAACAGTTTCAATGTGTTGCGTCATTGTATCCTTCGAAAATCGATTTGCTGCAGGTTCTTGAAACAAGAGACATTCAACTTTGTCCTTTATAAATGATCCAATGTATTCACAGACGTTCAGGTCAGGAGAATTTCCTGGCCATTCTTCATTTCCAAAGAAATCGATCTCATGTTCCGCAACAACTGTTGAGTGGCCAATGCCTTAAAGCAGGGGGCCTTATCGTGCAGAAGTGTGACCTGATCGACATCCATAACATTGTTTGGGTTTCTTAGAAAAGGAATGACATGCTGGGATAGAATAATATCACGAAAATACTGTCCATCCCAACTCTGACCATTTGGCTTCAGCACCACCCACATGAGCTTCTTTGCAGTGAACAAAACAAACACACCAACACAGTCTGGACTTTTTAATAATTCGCGATAATGTTCATTGTCATCAATTTCATCTGGTGTTGTGGCCCACACTCGATCATTTTGGTAGTTAGGCCGACGTGTTACGTAAACAAAAAATTCATCGGAGACAGCTAAATGCATGAAATCATCCACATCCCAATCTTCAAGATAATGGGCAAACCACATTCTGTCATCGATGTTAAGTTGAGTTTTTCTTGGCTTTGGAAGTTCATGCTAAGGCTTTAAACCTTGCTTATGACGGACAGTCGAATGATCTCACCACTAACGATCTTTCCTCTCAACACTTCGATCTCTCTAGAAAGTTTAGCACAGCTGTTTTTCCGCTTACGCGTACCGCTTTCAATGATGTCCTTTGTTTCCTGAGAGAGTGGCAAATTTGGGCGCCCAGATTTGGTTGTATCCATTTCACATTCATCCAAAGTTTTATTCCAATTTCTTTTGACGAAGTCCTCATTTCTTCGCAACTTTTTGACAACTCATGTATTACGAGCTTCCCGAAATGTTATTGCTCGTATGCGATCTATCACACGTTGCCTCTCCGAATCACCAATTAATTGAGAAGCCATTATATTATCACTTTATCAGCTAGAGTAATTTTAATACCTGCAATAAATAAAGAATGTTATATATTTTTATAATCACTAAAAACTTTTCGATATAAGTAAACATGTAAGCTGCAAATGGGTGGGGGGCTAAGGTTTTTTGGAACCCCTTATTACAATGGGTACAAAAGGCTACAAACAACGGCAGTCAGGACGGCTTATACGAGAATGTTTGTTTCGGAAGCTCTGATAAAAGATGTAAGAAAATTAAGAATGTAAATGAAAGTTTTAATGCATAGCATAGGAGAGAGATTGGAAGGAAATAGAGAACTTAAAGATAAAATGAAAATTTAAGAGTAAAAAGATCTGTTTCCAAGTGAAATTCGACAATACTCTTATGCGGTATAAATGTTTCTAACGGGGATTTAAGACAAAGTAACCAACTGACCTCTTTAAAAGGGTTCGATTGAATTACTTTGAAATACGTTAGTGGCATTCCATCCCACAATTTAACTTTACGACCGAATGACATACATTTAGTTTAATCAGAATTAAGGTGATTATCCGCTAATTTGAGAGCAATATTCTGAGTGCCCCTACATTTTTGCAATCAATATGTTTTTCGGCATCAAGATTGTCAAAATCTTTATTCGTTTATATATATATATATATATATATATATATAAAGAACGACGCTGGTGTAGAAGAGCGTTCCGCACAAGGTGAGGAGGGAGAACGAACAAATGAAAATGAGGTTCTCCCTCCTCATCTTGTGCTGAACGCTCTTCTACACAAGCGTCGTTCTTTACATTAATTATACTCTGTGTTGTTTGCAGTTAAAATGTGTATAAATGTATATATATATATATATACGCACATATATACACTCATGTCTGTGTGTGTATATATATATATATATATATATATATATATATATATACATACACACAGAATATCAGTCTGTGTGTGTGAATGTTGCTCCCCCTGCAGCTAAAACTATCACGGCCCACACGACGGAACGCATTGGAACAAATAGTACTCGAATGTTTGTTTCTTTGTTTTTGTCTCATAAAAGACCAAGAAGGGGGATATATATATATATATATTTTTTTTTGAAGGAAGGGGAGGATGAATCTTTTTTTTTTCTCGGAGGAAGGGGCCCCTCAAGGGGCCCTCAAGGGACAAATGCCCTTCATTAAGGGCGGTGAGACCCCATAAATGAGGTGAGGAACTTAAGGAAGGGGCTCCTTATAACGGAGGCGAAGGCCTTCAGGGGGCCCCTCCAGGGGCAAGTTTCAAAGCACCCCAAATTCCTCTACCCAAACGCCGAGATACTACTGGTGTGCGGGAGAAACCTGTTAAATACTGTGTAACGTGAATTGAACAAAATAACGCGTCCGTTTTTGGAGACTACTGTATACACACACTTACGGTGCATCTTGCTCCTGAATAATGATGCACCTGGACTGATAATAAGTAAAGGTATCTGCAATACAAACTAACAAAAATTACGCGATAAACAATAAGGATTTGATATTCTTTGAACTGGGATAGCAAAGAGCATTTTTGGTTTTAGTGGTGATGAACTACGTACAGAGGCCTCGTTAGTACATTGACTCCCCTGTTTGCTTGGTAATGCTGTTGCGAGCTGTTCGTACCCTGAAACAGGCGTATGGGCAGAATAATGCAGTATGTGAAAAGATGTTAAACTTTTCTTCTCACTTCCACTTAAGACCTTAGAATGTCTTGGGCATTAATTAAGTGATATATACAGGGTGGGCCGTAAGTTTTCCATACATAGGAAAAATAAATTTGTTTTTATGTTTCAGATACCCTAAGAATATGCGTTTGACGTAAGATCTTGTTTACTGATGAAGCAAATTTTTACGTCAATGGAGAGGTTAATCGGCAAAACATACGTTAGTGGAGTAATGCTAACCCTAACTGGCTGAGTCCGACGAAGATGCAAGGTGCCGGTAAAGTGATGGTGTGGGCCGGGATATGGGGTGACAGAATTATTGGACCAATTTTTGCCAGTGGAAATCTTAATGCCGAAAGGTATCTTAACATGTTGCAAGAAGAGATTTTCCCATCCCTGCTAAACGAGGAAGGTAACTT
>JAJOZX010000839.1:970000-987500 GCA_023014485.1 Bathynomus jamesi
TCTCTTTCTCGTCTTGCGCGGAATATCTCCTATACAAGCGTCGTTCTTTACGATATATATATAATATATATACATTTTAACTGCAACAACACACAGTATAATTAATGTAAAGAACGACGCTTGTGTAGAAGAGCGTTCCGCACAAGATGAGGAGGGAGAACGAACAAATGAAAAATGAGGTACCACCCAGGAATCGAACCCGGGACCTCGATCAATCAGAAGTCGTAATTCTCCTACATACGAGCAGAAACCAATGCCCTGAGGGGGCACCTTCCCGGGTGGTACCTCATTTCTCATTTGTTCGTTCTCCCTCCTCATCTTGTGCGGAACGCTCTTCTACACAAGTGTCGTTCTTTACATTAATTATATATATATATATATAATATATATATATACAGGGTGTCCCATAAGTCTGGAACCATAGGGTTAAAATAAGTAATTCATGTTTTCCTGTTTATGTAAGTGCCCATGATGTTTTTGAGTAAGGAGGAAACGCATCCAGGTAATTCTGCTCGTAGGAAATCGGTGTCAGAGGGAGGTCGCTGAGGAATTTAACAGATCGCATCCGGACCGCGCGCCGATAACACACAGCTGTGTCGGCAAACTTGTAGCAAAGTTCAAGGAAACGGGATCCATAGGAGATAAACCACGCAGTGGACCTCCGAGGACATCCACCGACGATGACACAGCCGCTACCATCCTTGCTCATTTCACAAACAGTCCCCAAAAGTCTCTTCGGCGGTTGTCCGCTGAGACAGGAGTGTCGAAAAGCAGCATCCACGCATTCTTCAAGCACACAAATGGCATCCTTACAAACTTTAAATCTTGCAGAAATTAAGCAAAGATGATCCAGACCGACGGATGGAATTTTGTGAATGGGCTACGGAACAATGTGCTGAAAATGCCAATTTCTCGTCCACCATTCTGTTCAGTGATGAGGCTGTTTTTTACGCAAATGGTGAGGTGAACCGACAGAACACCCGCTACTGGTCGCAAGACAACCCTCACTGGTTTACTGCTTCAAAGGAACAAGGTGTCGCTCGTGTGATGGTATGGTTTGGCATTTGGAAAGACAGTATCATAGGCCGCTTCTTTTTTGATGACACTGTCACAGGAAACGCCTACTTGCGTATGCTCAACGAGGAAGCATTCCCCAGTGTCTTGAACACAGATGGGGATTTCCCAACATGGTTCCATTCCAGCAGGATGGTGCTCCTGCCCATTATAGCATCCGGGTAAGAGAGTGGCTGCACTGACAATTCCCTGGTCATTGGTTAGGACGTCGAGGGCCTGTGGAGTGGCTGGCGAGGAGCCCCGATCTCACCCCGTTGGATTTTTATCTCTGGGGTCACTTGAAGGCGTTGGTCTATGCGGAGAAAATTCAGAGTGTTGCACATTTGCGGGAGCGCATCATCGACGCATGTAACACCATCACTCCTGATACCATTCGCCGTGTGTTTGCTGACTGGATATTTCGTCTGCATTCGTGTATCAGTAATAATGGCCGACACATTGAACACGTTCTGTGAATAAAAGCCGTTTTTATCATTTTGCCCTATGGTTCCAGGCTTATGGGACACCCTGTATATATGCAGTGCTCTGGGAACCCTCTTATTTTAAATTTGGCTCGAAAGTAAATTTATTTAAAGTATAAAAAATAAAAGCGATCTAACATTACAAAAAATCCTTCGTCTGCCATATTTTTATATCATATTTAACTCTTACCTTTAAAAGTATTAAGGGTGATTAAAGGTGACTTATTATGATTAATTTTTAATATACATTATGAAGACATCTAAA
Source organism: Bathynomus jamesi (assembly GCA_023014485.1). Taxonomy (NCBI): domain Eukaryota; kingdom Metazoa; phylum Arthropoda; class Malacostraca; order Isopoda; family Cirolanidae; genus Bathynomus; species Bathynomus jamesi. The sequence goes on from JAJOZX010000839.1 coordinate 971,801, forward strand.
ATTATATTAAAACGTGACTTAATTAAATACCTTATTAATAACATGCTAATGTCAATGCAGAAAACCTCCTTTGGACGAGCTGATGATGATAAAGAATAATTATAATTTATAACTTCGTTAACCTCGTTGCAATTCCGTGCGTTGGTCTCTCTTCGCGCGAAGGTCAAGCTGGTGGTCCCGCCTCTTGGCCTAGCTTCGTGGAAGAGCGAGTTGCTCTTTTGCGCTCTCCACCGCGCATAGCCAAGTACACCCGGCTCATCTGGTACCGTTCTCAGTCAGGCACCTGGTCTTCTTTTGAAGTTCATAACATCAGCTCATAACATCAATTATATAATATTTAATATTTTAATAAGCCTTTCATGATATGATTGAGAGATTTTGAATATGGCATACTTTTCTGTTCCTGATTGCTTTTAACCATTAACAATGTACTGAAAGTATTGTTGATACCCTCTATGGCAGGGGTCACCATGCAATAGGCGGTCCACGGTCAGGATCCCAACCGACGACGGATTTTACATACGGATCGACGAGAATAAACCCATACATTGATTAGTCTATAGCATATACTTTAAAATTTAGGCATAATTTTTACATTTTGAAAGAAGTAAAATCCAAATGTTTGTTCTCCTTTTGTAAAGTTTAAATTCTGTTTTCATTCGGTAGATTAAAAGTGGTAATTTTAAGTTGATCCCGATGATTTTAAGTTGATCTCGATGAAGTAATGTCTGCTTACTGACGAAAACACTCCGCGGGGGAAAAAAAGTGTGGGTAGCGAAACATGGTAGATATAGAGAAATGGTGCTCTTGTGTTTGCACCAAAATTTAACTTATGAGCCCAAATTCTTTAGTTTCATTTAAGCCAAAATATACCTTTCAGTTGCACTAAGTTTTTCAGTTTCTACAAATCAATTTGAATGTTCAGCTAACCTAATGTAACCTAATAAAGAAGTAGAAAGATGCCACTTTCAATTGACCCAAACGAAAAGATATACCCCCCCCCGCAAGGGGGTTCTAAGCTCGTGCTCTTGAGTGTTGTTTGTGCTCGTTTGTACGTGCTTGTTCCTGGAGGTTTCACGTGCGCCCTCCCGGCCCTAGCACCCAAGGATGATGGGGCTCGACCCTGCAGTCCTTGTCATCCTTGGTCTTTTTCCACTTCGACTGTCCCCTCCACCCTTTCTTTTTCCTCTGTCTTTCACTTTTTCTTTGTTTTTCCGCCGAGATATGCCCTTTCAAATAGAGGCGAATCGGTTCTTCCGAACTTAAAAAAAATAAATAAATACCCCCCCCCCCCACATATTTTGGCTCCAAAGTTAAATTTTGGCGCAAACGTTATAACTCGACAGCAACACTTATGCAGTCTGCAAAGATAGTTAATTGGTGACTCCTGCTATGGAGCCAAGACCAAACATTATTTAACGTAATCTTTTGTAATTATTAATTATAATAATTATAATCTTTTATAATTTCGGACCTTTTCCGTTTATGGACACTATTGAAATGAGAGGAATTAATATTTTTTAAACTTATTTTAATTTTTTATTAATAATTAATCAGTACATTTTGAATAGGAGAAATTTAATTTATTTAATTTAACAGCTATGAACATAAATAAAAACAAAAAATATTTGTCGTTTCTTCAAAAATTTGATGATAATTTGCGTTGAAAATTGGATGTAGGCTATAGGCCATCTTTTCTTAGTTCGGCAAAGACCTAGGCTATATATATATATATATATATATATATGTGTGTGTGCCAGGTTAGGTTAATTGAATCCCCGGCTAGGTGAACTGAATGCCCGATTAGATTAATTGAATCCCCTGTTAGGTTAATTGTACGCCCTTGACGATTGGTTAGGTTAAGTCGTGATATTTTCGTTAGATTTAACGATGATATCACGACTTACCTAACCAATCGTTAAGGACGTACAGTTGACCTAACCGGGCATTCATTAATTTTACGTAGGTTTCGATATATATATATATATATATATATATATATATATATGGGTCTTTCCTGTTTCATTAACTGATGACCCCAGGCCTAAACTCTTACAAAATGGTACTACAAAGAGTCTGTAATGAAACAATCACATGAATGAAACATTGTGTTTCATATTTAAGTACTTTTAACGAATAATATCATCTATTTCAAACTTTTGACTCCCATAATGGTTCCTTGTGAGGGTTAATTAAAATAAAATCAATTCTATATATTTAAAACTATATATAAAAATATTAAATAAATATTACATAAAATATTCTTTGGATTTTACGACATATAATTTATAATTTACTGAAATTATATATTTATTCTCTATGTAAATGGAATATATATATATATATATTCTCTCCTGGATATTAATGGTATCCTTGGTACATTTAAATTCTGTTGCACAGCGTAGAATTTTGCATTTGAGCGTCCACATAGGAAATAGCTTTGAGATGAGTTTCAGATATTCGTTTCTGCTTTTACAAGCCAACAGAAATTCCTTGTATAATGTCTGACTACACGCGCACACAGTTAACCGGATGTCATATATAATTCTGTAAACGCTGAACGTTATAAAGAGATATTATGTAATTTACCCTCTGTATATATTTATATGCAGAAAGAACTGTCATATGATATATCGAGGAAGAATGAAGCATATAGAAAGTATCATATATATATATGCGCCTAGGTAGTGTTGTGGTTAGCGTCGCTGACTACTAATCGATCGGCCCCAGGATCGGGACCCGTTGATGGCAGGCAGAGCGCAGCAAAACCCAGCTGTTCATCCTTCCACACAATAAAAAAATTGGTTGGTAGATAAATGGTAGACTAGTGGTTAAGACGCTGGTCTACTGGTGGAGCGTGGTTCGGTTTCCACGTTAAACTGTAAGTCTAAGGTGGAGTGACAAGTTTGACCTTCGTCAGAATGAACAATTTGGGCGGAAGCAAAACCAAAGTTAACCAAGGTTATATATATATATATATATATATATATATATATATATATATATATATATACAGGGTGGGCCGTAAGTTTCCATACATAGGAAAAATTAAACGTTTGTTTTTATGTTTCAGATACCCTAAGAATATGCGTTTGACGTAAGATCTTGTTTACTGATGAAGCAAATTTTTACGTCAATGGAGAGGTTAATCGGCAAAACATACGTTATTGGAGTAATGCTAACCCTAACTGGCTGAGTCCGACGAAGATGCAAGGTGCCGGTAAAGTGATGGTGTGGGCCGGGATATGGGGTGACAGAATTATTGGACCAATTTTTGTCAGTGGAAATCTTAATGCCGAAAGGTATCTTAACATGTTGCAAGAAGAGATTTTCCCATCCCTGCTAAACGAGGAAGGTAACTTCCCAGTTTACTTCCAGCAAGATGGAGCTCCACCTCATTATGGTCTTCACGTGCGTCGGTATTTGGATCAGCAGTTTCCGGATGCTTGGATTGGTCGGCGTGGTCCTGTGGAGTGGCCTCCCAGATCCCCAGATCTCACCCCCCTTGATTTCTATCTTTGGGGGCACTTGAAGGCCATGGTGTATCAGGAAAAGATACGAGACATAAATCATCTAAAGGAACGTATCACCAACGCCATTACAAGCATAACGTCAACTGTGCTAATGCGTGTTCATCAACAGTGGGGAACACGTATTGAAATGTGTTTTCAAAACAATGGCAACCATGTAGAGCATATTATATAAATAAAAATGGTTGTCCATAAAAAAAAAATTATTTTTCCTATGTATGGAAACTTACGGCCCACCCTGTATATATATATATATATAAATTTCACAACTAAATACGTGAAATAAGTGAATGGTACAAACCCACAAGGAAGAAAGAAAAGCGATTCCAAGGTTTTTCGTGTATTCAACTGTACACCTCGTCAGGGAGGTGTGTACACCCTGACGAGGTGTACTGTTAAATACATGAAAGGCTTTGGAATCGCTTTCTTTTTTCCATGTGGGTTTGTATTATATATATATACACACACGGCGAAATCCATGGTATTTGTATGTATGTATATATATATATATATATATATATATATATATAAACAAGTTAGTTAGGAATTTTTAAGCTTTTACTGCACAGAGGTGCTACGAACCGCAGTTGGTCTTCAAAATCAGAATTCTAACGCATACCCATACCCCAAACGCTAATATCATGTACATTATGGAACAGGACTTTTGGAACACCCTATATATATATATATATATATATATATATATATATATATATATAAATAATGAAGAGCAAATGAAGTCCAATTACATTCATTTATTATTTTCAGAGCTTTTGCATTAAACTAACACCAACTTCAGTGCTAAAATAAGAAATAAAACATATGTAGTATCCAATAAAAACCAAAATATAATAAGAACAATAAAAACATGATTCAGGTGACAAAACTTACGTTTTACGTTCTGATTTTAAGTTAAAAAAACAGTAAATTACTAAGTAAAATAAAGGCAATTACTATATATATATATATATATATATTCCATGCACGGTCTGTGTATAACATACATACATATATATATATATATATATATATATATATATATATATATATATATTATATTAGGGTGTTTCATAAATTAAAAGTTTGGAAAAATTTTAATCCACATGGATCCCCTTGTTCCATTTGCTGAGGAGACTGATAAACCGAAGTATTAATTCAATAGTTTAAAGTTTACGGGTCCCCAGTTTGATGCTCTGGCAGATCATAAACGGAAAAAATTAAACAAAAATCTGTCAATGAATTTTTATTCAACAAACGAGTACCATTTCACTACACATTTTCACAAAGATACAAAAAACATAACCACTTCTTGCGAATCATTTGTCCTTGGAGGAGGATGGAAAAACTTCCACGGTTGGGTCAACGACATCTGAGTCAGTCTCTGACGAAGTTGAAATCACTAAAGCCCCCGTATCTTCTGCAGCTCCTTGTTCCTTCCTGGCCTTCTCCTGTTGTTCCTTATCTTGTCCAGCCTCTTCCTTTTCCTAATCTCCTTATAGTGAAGCTTCATGTCAACAGGGCCCATGCTGCAGGAATTTGGATCTTCACGCTGCATGTCGAGAAAGTGGATGTCCTCCTGATTCTTCATCATTTCCTTAGCCTGTGAATGAGCAATGTCCATGATCTCCTTCGCTATTGCCTCCTTGAACATCGCCTCCTTCACTCGGAAGGACTCTGCTTTATGTGACTTGTGCTTCACAAGCCGGTCGTATTCCTTGAGAAGGGATTCCATCTTCCTCAAGGTCGAATCTCGACGCATCATGGGGATTCTCGCTCTCTCCCAAAATATGAGACAGGCATCCAGGCACAGGTTCAGGCATTTAGTACGTCCAAATTTTTGCTCCTTTGTGGTAAAAGTACTTTTTGAGTACTTGCAACTGAGTTGGAAGGCCACTTGATGTGATGTTCGCATCCGTCTGGCCAATAAGAAACACTTCTGTTTTCGCTCTGGTAGACACCTAGAAAAGAAAACAAACTAAATAATTCCACAGAAATAATTTCACATCGTAATTAATTTCATTAATTAAATAAAGAAAAGCAGTAACTGGGACTCGAACCAGTGTCATAGCCGTTTGGCGGCATCGCTCAAGTCGGCGTACACAGCACGCTATCCACTACACCATCTAGGGAGTGGATAACGTGCTGTGTACGCCGACTTGAGCGATGCCGCCAAACGGCTATGACACTGGTTCGAGTCCCAGTTACTGCTTTTCTTTATTTATAAAACTGATACGTGTACACTACGTTCTCTTTGACAATTCATTAATTAAATAAATTTCAATACCGCAGTAAAATTACATTAATTAGTATCATAAATAATTACCAGCTTAGTTGTCCAATATGCAACAGACTAACTAATTTCATGTAATATTAATAATAAATATCACTACCATAGTAAAATGACAGAAATTAAATAATAATAAATTTCAATACCACAGTAAAATGAGATAATTAGTAGCATATATAATTACCTCCATAGTTGTCCAATAGGCTATACAACACGAACCGCTCAAGTGACGAAGAAAACCGTCTTCACTGCAGGCAGGCGAGAAATGAACTGACAAAAAGTCGTCAAAGTTGGGGACCTCTAAATGCAGCGCGATCTGGTTCAAACTTGCACAAACGTGTTTTCTTGTTCTTTAGAATACGGAGAAACGTGTGGATTAAAACTCCAAGCTCATTTTTATTTTACCCTATAGGTATGAAACACCCTAATATATACACACGCGTGTGTGTGTGTGTGGTGTGTGTGTGTGTGTGTGTGTTGTATCAGCCTGCCTGATATGCATGGAAATTGGATTCCATACATCTGCTCCTTCCAAAGAGAGTACATTTCCTGCAGTTTCTACTGTATAGTTTGGTTTGTGTATAAAATCACTGGGCAATCTAGTGTTATAATGATGATGTATTTGATGGGAGGCGGGGGTGAGTGCACTTTGATGTTGATTTTTATTGATAACTTTGAACATATTAACAGAAACACTGAGTTTGTACGAGTCATTTAGTTTTAAAATATTTAGTTCTTTAAACAATGGGAAAGTGTGACCTGTTATTATTCGAGAGAGTTCGCAGACATTTTCCGTGAGCGACTTCAAAAGGATGTTTTATATATTTCTTTGAGCTATCCTACGTTGTAATACAATACAATAAATGTGGGTGGATGAGAAGTTATTATGTAAACTTTTATTTCATATTTATAATAATGACACCAATCAATTCAAACAACTCAAACAAGTCAAACATTTCAAATTTAATCAATTCAAACAATAAACTTTCGACCAGAACAAACATTATTTTTTTCTTTTGTAATTAATACGAGATAATTCCTTAACCTTAATTATTTTTTTAATGCTGCAATTATATTTTATATTCACTGTTAACACGTCGTAATCGATTTCGTCAAATCCAATGCACGGAATCTACCACTTTCCAGTTTATCACAACTCTGCGGGGAGGGGGTGGTGGGGTAAAGAAGTGATTTGAGAGGAGATTCAGCCTCCAGAGGAATTGCAGTCATTTACAGAATCAAAATAATCACGTCACTACAGTAAGTTAGTACCTTGAATTATATTGAAATTACATTAACTAACCACATACTTTTGCTACAAAGTATTAAATAATTTTGTAAGTAAATCTATGAAAACTTTTGCATTATAACTTTTTTTTAAAGTTCCCTCAAGTTCTTTGATGTTTTACATTATATGTTGGAGTTGAACTAAGTTTTATTTATTTGTTAAATTTTCCTAAACGAAAGGTAAACTTTTCATAACTGTCGTATGTATGGTACAAAAGATAAGGAACGAATATAACTGAAATAGTTCTCAGCAAGAATACTTATGAGCGCAATATGCAGTTCACACTTCCAAAATTTACACAACTTTTACCTCACTCTATCGATAAGCCATCATAAAAATTTCAGACCTCTACATAAAATACTTTTTCCACAGCTGAGGGAACAATGAAGTATGGTGAAAAAAACGAATATCATAAACTGAAAAAATTTTATTATTCACATCTAATCAACAAATATGATCAATATGTCCGCCGTTCTGCTCACAAACTAATCTTAACCTTTTCTTCCACGACATAATACATTTTCTGATTTCTCTTAATGTTATTTTGTCCCAACATTCGAGTATTTTTTCTTTAATTGCACTTCTGTAAACTTTTCTGTTTGGCCTTCATAAATCTTTTCTGCTAGAGTGTTCCATATGCAATAATTCATGGGATTGCAATCAGGTGATTGCGGGGGGCCAGTCGTTCTTTCCAATGAAGTTGACTATATTCTATTGAAGATAATCCTGTGTGAACTTGCAAGTATGAGCTGTAGCACCATCTTGTTGGAGTATGAAATCGTTTCCATAATACAGACGCCGACAATCAGGCAAAAGATTCTCCTCTAAGAGGTTTACATAGGTTTCTGAATTAATTTTTTTATTTTATTTTCTGAAATGAAATGAATTTTCGTTTTTCCATTCCACGATACACCTGCTAATACCATGATTTTTTTTGGAAAACCGACTTGTCTGATGGTAAAGTCTCGATGGAGGAATGTCTTTCTTAAGTCGACCATAAACAACATCGTTCCGGGAGTTTCGAGCAATCTCGATGGTGAAATCTTTTTCATCTGTAAAAACTATTTTTTTAACATCATTGGACGAAAATCTAGCAAGCAATTTTCTACAACGAATTTTTCTTTTAGCTCTTACATTGCTGTTACGTCTTGAAACACGGATCCTTTTAAATGCTTTAAGTCCTACCGTTCTCTGCATTCTTTGTATGGAACTTCGACTGATACCTAAATTTCTTGCAATTTTCCTCTGAGAGCATTGTGACCCAGGTCGATCCTCTTGAGATAGGCTCATCATTTCGATCATTGCTATATTGTCTTGAGTGTAAACTGTTTAAGGCCGACCACTTCCACGCTTCCGTGCCGTCGAACCGGTTGCTTTAAGTTTTTAAATTATTCTATTCACAGACGTAACTTTACAAGTTATTCCTGGAAATTCCCTCAAATTTCTTGGCCCAGTCCATCTTTTTTCCAAGAAACACTTTTCAATCCGCTTTTTCACCGTTAGTTAGAACCATAATTTGAAGGGTAAGTTTAAAAAACAGTATTTAAGATGGGCGTAGCCTATATCATCTGACGTTTTTCAGAGACTAACAGATTATTCATAGGCTAAGGAAACTACTACAAGTCTTAGAATAGCTGCCAGGTACAGCTATACACATTTAGGATTTATGATATTCGTTTTTTCACCATACCTCATTGTTCCTTCAGCTGTGGAAAAAGTATTTTATGTAGACGTCTGAAATTTTTATGATGGCTTATCAATAGATTGAGGTAAAATTTTTGTAAATTTTGGGAGTGTGAACTGCATATTTTTGAAGTTATTGATGTTCAAATCTCAAGGCGTTTTTTTTGGGCCACCCGTATATATATATATATATATATATATATATATATATATATATATATATATATATATATATATATATATATATATATATATATATATAAGGCCGTTTCGAAAAATCGAAATTTATGATGGCTCAACGCACACATACTAAAAAAGTAATATGTCATGAATAAAGACTTCATGCAAAATATTAAGACAAGAGCTTATTGTTATCCCACCCCTCAATGCATATCTATTTTACCCCTCATGAGAAAATTTTCATTTTTCTGGCAAATATATTTATTTATTTTGTGATGTCCTCTTAAATTTGGTATATAAAATTCATAAATAAAATTGGAAGATAAGTAGGTCATTTTCAGGAATGGTCCAGTAATCCCCCTATATTCTTTAGAGAGAATTCTAGAAAATTCTTCCTTCAGGATAACTATTCTAGAATTTCCATTTTTTCCCTTTATGGATTATATGATGTTTTATTTGCTTTTTCATCTATAATTACTGATATTTTCACAAGTTTACTGTTCTAGAAAGGTTACTTCATGTTACTTTACAACTTTCTTACAGTAATCAAGTCATAATATAATTTAGGTGAGTGATTAATGATTATATTATATTATTATTAAGACTAACAGGTGGTAAAACTTTTTCCCTCAGAATTATGGCAAAAACCAGAAACAAGTGTGAAGTCTGGTTGGTCGGACAAGTGCTGGAAGAGGGTTTTTCTGAGAAGCAGCTTCCAACTAACAGTGATGTCCTTAAACGTCTTTTTTATCACATTAAGGTGGGAAAGCAAAATGTCTCTGTAGCTTGCGCAACTGTAGCCAACGAAGTTATTGCTATGTGGGAAAAAGTCTCCTTAATTACATCCCACAAGCCTTATATTGTCTCAAAGCTTAAAAGGCTTTACAATAAGCATGAAGGGCTGGTCAAGAACCGAACTCGACGAACTCCTACCCAAGAGAAGAATGAAGCAGAATTTGTCACCAGCTTAAAGAAGCTTTTCGATGTAGCTCATTCAGAAGTGGAAACAGAAATAAAATTACAGGAGGATAAAGATTTTCTTAAGGATCAAAGGAACGATCGGAAAATGATTATGGGTCCAGAAGACAAGGAGTTTTCAAGAAAGGCAAAAGCACGACAGATAAGCATGGAAAGAATGGAAAACTTCGCAGGAAATCAAAGGAAGAAATGAGGCAATTGACAAAGGTTGTGGATCTCAACCAATGTGAAAATTCCGGTTCAGGAGGAAGTGAAGAATCATCTGGTGATGAATTGTTCTACAGAGCACTCTCATCATCATCTTCAAAAAAGGAGAAGCTTGAACCAGGTGTAATTGTTAGGGATAAAAAGTTCTTGGCTGCTCTGGACCGCACTGGAACATCTGCAAGAGCTGCTATGCACATCGTGGCACCTGCCCTTTCAGCTGCTGGAGTGGAAATTGAAGAGATCACACTTTCATCATCCTCTATCTACAGGTCTCGGCGATCAACACGGATGCAGATGGGAGAAGACATTAAAGCCAGTTTCCAACCAAATACCCCTTTAATAATTCATTTTGATGGAAAGCTTCTTCCATCCATGCATGGGGGTAAGATTGATGTAATGCCCATTGTTGTGACTGGTGCAGGCGAATTAGAAAAATTACTGTCTATTCCAAAGCTTATTTCTGGAACGGGAGAAGAAATGGGGAGAGCAGTTTTAGATGTCTTGAAGCAATGGCCACAAGTAAATGAGTGGGTAGCAGGCCTTTGTTTTGATACTACTGCAAGCAATACAGGTATCCATGCTGGGGCTTGTACCATCATCCAAAAGGCCCTTCAGAGATCACTCCTTTTTCTGGCATGCTGCCACCATATCCACGAGCTTCTTATCACTGCAGTTTTTGACATGTTTTTCTCTTCTTCGGGTCCACAAATTCCCTTATTCAATCGATTCAGAGATTGTTGGGATAACATTGATCAGCAGAATTACAAGCCTTATGAACCCAATGATCTCACCTCAGAATCTTTAGATCATTGGATCTTGAAGCACAGAGACAAGCTTATTTCTTTCATCAACTCCAAACTTCAAGAGGGCCACACTCGAGGTGACTACAGGGAGTACTTAGAACTTGCACTTATCTTCCTTGGTTGTCCAATGCCTAAAACAAATAAAGGCTCTGATAGCAGATTCCACTACCCAGGAGCTTACAGCAGAGCTAGATGGATGGGAAAGGGCATCTATTCCTTAAAAATTTACTTATTTAGGAACCAATTCCTTCTCACCCCTCATGAGAAACAAGCTCTGATACGAATAAACGCCTTTTCAGTGACAGTTTATCTTCAAGCTTGGTATACATCTCCAGTTGGAATTGATGCTCCAGCAAATGATTTGGCCCTCTTCAAGATGCTACATATCTACAAGATCCAGGTTGATAAGGAAGTGGGTGCTACAGCCCTCAAAAAACTTCAGAACCATGGTTGGTACTTGAGTGAGGATCTTGTAGGATTTGGCTTTTTCTCAAACCTCGTGACTGAAGATGATAAGGTTCTAATGCTCCAGAACCTTCACCACGCGCCTCCTCGAAAAGTGAGGGCAAGAAAGGTGGACCCCCGAATGTTGCAAAACCCCAATGACTTAAAGATTACCAGTTTTGTCACAACTCAAACACAAGACTTCTTCAAGTGTTTGAAAATAGAAATTCCCAAGAAACTTGAAGACATTGAGGAGCACCGTAATCGGGTCATGGCAGTCAAAGTAATCAACGACTGTGCTGAACGAGGAGTCAAACTGGCTACAGAGTTTAATGAGAAGCTCACAAAGAGTGAGGAAGAGAGACAACTGGCCTTTCAAATCATTGAAAATCAGAGAAAGGAGATCCCTCAACCACTGAAATCCCTATATTCTTAATCAATATATGTCTTAAATAGAATTTAAGTCGCTTTGTTTTAAAACATATTTTTCGTTCAGTCTTATATTTGCTATAATTATTCATTAATGTAAAAGAAGTGCCATCTGAGGGGTGCCTTTTTATCATTAAATAAAATTATATTTTGTCTATTTGTTTTTCTTCCTTTATATAAAAAAATAAAAGTGTGTGCGTTTATCAAAATTCAATTTGAAAAATTACCATATAATCGTGAAACGGTCTAATATATATATATATATGTATAGGATAATTACGAATGATCTTCCCGATTTTAAACATTTATTATGAAAAAACTAATAAAGCTACTGCGAAAAGCAACATATACAAATGAAGAAGAATTCAAAAAGTTTCATTTACAAGCTATTGAAGTTCAATATGAGCTCCCTTTGTGGCTTCTGTTGAGGTTACAACATTCCTGAATGAGAAATTGACTGATCGTTGGATCAGGCGTAGGGGGCCCATTCTTTGGCCTGCTTGTTCGTCCGATCTAACCCCTCTTGACTTCTTCCTCTGGGGCTATGTCAAAAATGAAGTTTTTGTTCCACCAATGGCAACAACTTTGGAACATTTAAAGGAAACCATATGTGAGGCCGTTAGAAAAGTTCAGTGTCATATGCTAAAAATGTATGGAGGGAAACAGAATACCGCTTTGATGGCTGCAGAGCCACAAAAGGAGCTCATATTGAACTTCAATAGCTTGTAAATAAAACTTTTCAAGTTCTTTATTTGTATATCTTGCTTTTCGCTGTAGCTTTGTTAGTTTTTTCATAATAAATGTTTAAAATGGGGAAGATCATTTGTAATCACCCGGTATATAGACATTAAAAGTATTTCCTATAATTCCGGACTTAGGAAATACCCTGCATATTATCACTTAATGTTTTTCGATATTTTTACTAATCCATTCTCCCTTCAATCCTTACGACGTTTCCAGTACCTCCGGAGGAAAAGTATTCCCAAAGTAGAATTGATCCACTACCATGTTTGACTGTAGGAATGGTGGTCTTTTCAGAAAAGGCTTCATTTTTCCTTCTCCAAACATAGCATTGTTGTGCGTGTCCAGAGATTTCTCATTTCGCTTCATCAATCCATACTATTCAGGTCCGCTGACGTTCTGCATCTTCAAGATCAGTTTTGGTCTACGTTGAAGTTAATGTGTTAATATATACTTACTTCATGTTACTTTATGTGAGTTCAAACAACGGTTCAGGATCAACCTGCGGTCGACCTCTGTGCAGCATCCCGTCTCATTTGCGGGATTTGGTGAAGGAGGGAATTGCTGTCTGATCTCCTCCTGCCCTCGTAGCCAGCCACGCATGGCTGGTCAGGGACTTTGCACAGGAATCTGTCCAGCGGGTTCTTGAAGTTATTCAGGTCGGTGTGCTAGAGATTCTTCACTTCTTTTGGTAGGACATTGAAAAGCTTTGGGCCTCTTATTCTGAAGTTATATTCCATCCTCGTTTTCATGGCCCACTGTCCCACCGCAGCTGCCTCTTCTCTCATTCAAGTTTGCTTTTATTTCATTTCTAAGGTTAGGGACAAAGCCCTCAAGTATTTTCCATATGTATATTATGGTGTACCGCTCGGGCCTTCTTTCCAGAGAGTAGAGTTTCAAGGATTGTAGTCGAGACCAGTAGTCTTCAACTTCCGTTTCCTCTATCTTAGACGTAAAAGTCCTTTGTATAGCTTTAATGTTTGCAATGTCTCGTTTTCTGTATGGGCTTGTGAGTACTGAGCAATACTCAATTACTGGTAGGACTAGACTCTTCCATAATTTGAGAATGATGTTTGCTTTTCTGCTGCGGAAGCTCCTCCAGATGATTCCAGTAGTATGACTGCAAAATGGACGAGTGCAGAGCAATTGCAATGTTGATCAAATATTGCAAGGTACCAACCCCCTCTCCCCCCATGGGGGGAGAGGGGAGAGGGTATGCAAGCAAGGTGGAGTGGTTTATCCCCCAAGCTGCCACCCAAACCTAACCTAAGAGTGAGGAGGAAGAGAGAGAGGAGAGAGCATCCTTCGCCTGGAAACCCAGGCGCATAATGAGCGCTCTTGATAGCATCAGCTGGCTTAGAAGTCTTAATCCGCCAGTTGGCTTAAGCAGCCAGTTGGTTTAAAAGTCTGTATATATATATATATATATATATATATATATATATCCAAGGCAGTCCACTTAATAATGTGCAAATTAGTGCTAGGTAAGTAATTTTTATATTGCTGTGTATATATATTATTAAGAATTATTATTATATTTCAAAAAAAATAATTAAATTGCTCTATATACGTTATAGTCACTCGTTCTGAATAATTGTAAGACTTGTCAAATCTACTCGTGTATATAATCCCTTAAGGCTCACATCTATATTTTATTCGCTACGGGATCACAAAAAAATTCATCCGCACATTGAATAACCTTTATTATTAATAATAAATACACTCGTTTTACAATGTCTTGAATAATTGTGAGACTTGTCAAATCTATTCGTGTGTATATATATATATATATATATATATATATATATATATATATATATATATAATATAATCCCTTAAGGCTCGCATCTATATTTTATTCGCAATTCACTTTTTTCAAAATTTATTTCTACAATTTTTTTGGCTAGGACAAATGAGTGGCCAGATGGACGTATCTGCACCTGAAATTAATGAAAGAAAGCTCACCTGCATAGGATGGGGCAACAGGTAAAATTTCGACTCGACCGATCGCTAATACCCTTCGTCGAGATTTTAATCCGAAACGAAGTGGACTGAAACTCCAAATTTATTTTCCAAGCAGTATTCACTACAATGCTTTTAAATAATAATACTAACAATAATAATAATAATAATAATAATAATATTAATAATACACGCAAACTTCTCTCTCTCTCTCTCTTCTCTCGTTCTATCCCGTATACCACAAGCAATTGTCTGTGGTGCTCTCTACTTAGGCATGTCTTTAAATTTAAGTCCCATATCTATCTCACGGCTAAGCATTCGCAGGACACCTGTTATTTGCCTTTCCACTTATTAAAGATTTTACTTTAAAGGGGCTGCCACGATTTACAACTTCAAAAGTAAAAAAAAATAAAATTTAAAATTTAAAAGAGTTTATTCCTTCAAAGGGCTTTAATATCCCACGAATTTTAATAAAACTTGTCAAAAGACTTTTAAAACAATTTTAAAAGAGCTTCAAATTCCTCCCTTAATACAATTTTTGAAAAACTCTAAAACTTATTCAATTTTAATTGAATTTACTTTTAATTTAAAAAAAAATACATACTAATTAATGTTCAATTTTCATGTTGATTCCTTCCGTGTATTCGCGTCTCGTCAGGGAAATGAAGGCGAGGTTAATTTATACATTTCCGCATGAAAGGATAAATGTATGATTACTACTTCCAGTTATAACTGTGATTTAAACGTCCGCTTTAGAAATAACTACATGACCCTAATATATATATATATATATAGTTCTTCCCCAATAACGACATGTAAATTCACTTTGTTTTGGACTTATAGCGAACCGTGCCTAATCGTCAAATTTTTTATTGATTTGAGGATTAGGCGCGGGAAACCAGCATGACCTTTAAGAACACACAAACTACCTGCCTCTTCGCTCCCTCTCTCTCTCTCTCTCTCTCTCTGAATCTTGTACACACACACACACACACACACATATATATATATATATATATATATATATATATATATATATATAATTTATATATATATATATATATATTATACCGTATATATATTATAAAAGTAGATTGATGGCAATGCATCTACAAAATATGAATGGTGTCGAACCCCGACCACAAAGTCTTCATAGGAAAATGGTGTT
>JAJOZX010000839.1:990000-1139336 GCA_023014485.1 Bathynomus jamesi
GATCATGAGTTTTTCAATACCTCACAGTACTATGGGGGGCACCGCTCGGCAGAGGAATCTCTTTAAATGGGGTGTGTAAGGACAGAGAGTATCCCCTAACCCAAGATGCTGCCTCCCTATATCCCACAACACTTGTGTTGAGCTGTGGGATCTATCCCCACAAAGCCTTAATTTTACTACCTTAAACTATACCCTTTCTATCAACATGCGCGTCTAATCGATTTTTAAACATGTTTATAGACGTGCTACTAATTACTTCTACCGGCAAACTATTCCAGCTATTTACTATTCTATGCGTAAAAAAGTTTTTCGCAACTGCTGTCTCGAACCTTCTACTTGTCAACTTACACCCGTTATTTCTAGTCCTATTATATTGAGATATTTCGAAAAAGCTATCTCTATCTACGTTATCGAACCCATTCATAATTTTGAAAACCTGGATTAGATCACCCCTTAACCTCCTAGTCTCGAGAGTAGTGAATTTTAACTCCTTAAGCCTATCCTCGTACGACTTTGACGTAAGAGACGGAATCATCTTAGTTGCTCGTCTTTGAACTCTTTCGATTTTGTCTATATCTTTGCGCATATGTGGATTCCAAAATTGGACCGCGTACTCCAAATGGGGTCTAACTAATGATTTATAAAGAGGAACTATAATATCGCGCGATTTGTACTCAAAATTTCGAGCTATAAACCCTAACACTTTGTTCGCCTTATTGACCGCTGCTGTACTTTGTTTCGCTACTTTTAAATCACCAGTGACTATAACTCCAAATCTTTTTCCTGCTCTACGCTTGTTAAATTTTTCCCTGACATACTATACGCAAAATTACCGTTAAGCGAACCTATATGCAAAATTTTGCACTTATCCACGTTAAATCTCATTTGCCATGTGACTGACCAATCAACGATTTTATTCAGATCTTCCTGAATTTTACCTCTATCTTCGTCATTAATCGCCCTACCACCCAGCTTCGTGTCATCCGCAAACTTTGAAACTGTACTGACTAGGCCGACATCTAAATCGTTAATATATATAAGAAAAAAGCAAGGGGCCCAATACAGAACCCTGAGGAACGCCACTCGCTACATTAGCCCAACACGACTCCGCTCCATCAACGACCACCCTCTGTTTCCTGCCTCGCAACCACTCTTCTAGCCAATTTATTATTACACCCCTGATTCCATGAGCCTTAGTTTTTTCAATGAGTCTTTTCTGCGGCACGGTGTATATATATATATATAAAATATACTTGTGTTGGTGTATATATATATATTATATTGTGTGTGTATATATATATAAAATATACTCTGTGTGTGTGTATATATATAAATATATAATATACTGTGTGTATATATATAAAATATACTGTGTGTGTGTATATATAAAATATACTCTGTGTGTGTATATAAAATATACTCTGTGTGTGTGTGTATATATATATAATATACTGTGGGTGTGTATATATATATATATAATATACTGTGTGTGCAAATATATATATATAATATACTGCGTGTGTGTGTGTGTGTACATATATTATATATATACACACCAACTATATATACACACTATATACACACACACACACACATATTATGTATATACACACACACAGTATATTTTATATACACACACACACAGTATATTTTAATATACACACACAGTATATTTTATATACACACACACACACACACTATATATATATACACACACAGCATATTTTATACACACACACACTATATTATATATATACATACACACAGTATATTATATATATATATATATATATATATATATATTAGGGTGCCACTTATTTGGGGTGTTTTTCATTTTTGGGGAATTTCTATCAGGACGGGCGCATATCTGGTGTCATTCCGTCTAAAAACATTGTGTGTAAAATATTTTTGAAATAAAATAATAATTAGAACTGCCTCAACGAGGTCAAAGTTTATACTTTTTGTCGAAAAGTACTCATGGCGTTCTGTTATCATGTCAGTTTTCGTTTCGATAGCTGCTGTAGTTTCTGAGTTGAAAAATGATAACAGACAGACAGACGGACGGTCAGAGTCGTTGGTTTAGTCTTCCGCACTGGTGTACAGAAGACTAAAATGAGGTATTATACAGGGTGTAACACGAGTTTATCCAAATATTGATACAGGCGAAAGAACATGTTATTCTAAGTAGAAAATGGGTTGGGACGAGTTTTGCCAACACTAACAGTGTTTCATTCTCTTTTTCAGTGAGTTCTGAAACGACGTGATGGCTTCGGCAACAAGATCTAAAACAGCAGTCTATCTCCTGGGGACCGTGGACCACAGCATCACAGGAAGCATGCTGCCTACGGGAAAGCAGGCGCTTCAGTACTTTTTCCACCTTCACCTTGACGTCAAGAAGCCGATCAAGGAAGCAGCCGCTGAGACAGTGACCGCAGTCAAGGAATTCTGGGAGCGGTCCGTATTCCTACGCAGAAAGACCAACGCGCAAGGGACAAGGTTCTCCGAATGTACGAGAAGTGGCGGGCTCTGAACAAGAACTCGAAACGGCGCACTGTGACCCAAATCAGGAACGAGGCCGAGTTCCTCTCATCCCTTGACCGCCTCTTCGACATCGCACACGAACAGGCGATGTCGATGATCACAATCGAAGAGGACAGGGAGTTCCTGACGGGACAAAGGGCCGAGGTGCTGCGCGGCCGCATCTCCTCCACACGTGACATGACGCTGCACACTGAGGAGGAGCGTGCGAGGAGACAGGAAGCGGAAAGGAGCCGCCGGCAAGATGATGAAAGGGCGAACAGAGAGAGCCGAGAAGAACTCGTCGAACTGGCATCGAGCTCCAGCTCAGGTGCAAGCAGCCCGACTCGGTCACCGACACGGCGTCGTCGCCGAGAAGAAGAGGAAGAGCTCTCTCTCCCGGGCCCGTCCACGTCGAATGCAGAAGCATCTACGACCCCTTTACCACCCAAGCGATTCCGCGCGTCGAAAAAGATGATCACCCCTGATCTCTCTGCAGCGATGGATCGGACGAAACTTACCGACCGAGAAGGTGTTTTTTTGCTGTCGGCGGCTGCGAGGAGCTTGGGCCACGACCCTGAGGAGCTGGTCTTGAACCGCGAATCCTCCCGCCGCGACCGAGCAAAGTTCCGTGCTATGGCAGCAGCGGAAATGAAGGCAGCCTTCCATCCTACTGTGCCGCTGACCGTTCACTGGGACGGGAAAATCGTACCAGCGGCTGACGGAGGCCCTGCTGAAGATCGCCTTCCAGTTCTGGTGTCTGGGGAGAACGTCGACAAGCTTCTGGCTGTGCCCAGCCTCCCCGACGGCACCGGCCGCGCCATGGCGGAAGCCGTCCTCTCTGCCCTCGAGGATTGGGACATCAAGGGACGGATCTGTGCCCTCTCTTTTGACACCACCGCCTCAAACACAGGACTCTCAGGAGGAGCTTGCTATATCATTGAGCAGAAACTCGAGAAGACAGTGCTTCATTTGGCTTGCCGCCACACATCCACGAACTGGTGTGCGAGAAGGCATTCACGGCGTGCCTCGGTCCCTCTACTGGTCCTGACATCCTCCTGTTCAAACGATTCGCCGCCCAGTGGGACTTCATCGATCAAACCAAAGCGAAGCCCTTCGAGGATGGAACCATGCCGCAGCACCTGAAGGACGCCCGCGACGACCTGCTGATCGAATTCAGCCGCCTCCTCGACGGTCAACATCCACGTGATGACTACAGGTAACTTCTGGAGCTCTCTGTAATTGTGCTGGGCGGTCCGAACAAGCGGGGTGCCCGGTTCGCTCGTCCCGGCGCCTTCCATCGCGCGCGCTGGATGGCAAAAGTCATCTATGCCATCAAACTGTTCCTGTTCCGGGAACAGTTTCAGATGTCGTCAGGCGAAGCGGCTGGAATCCGGCGATTCACCATCTTCGCCGTGTCCATCTACGTGACGGCCTGGTACAAAGCGCCGCTCCCGGCAACGGCCCCAGCCGCGGACCTCGCGCTGCTCAAGGCCCTCGTCTATTATCCGGACTCAGCGGTGGCCAAGGCGACGGCGACAGTCTTCGCCAGGCACCTATGGTACTTGAGCGAGCGCCTCGTCACCCTGGCCATCTTCGACGAGGGTATCGACTTGGCGACAAAGCGGGAGATGATTAAAGCGATGGAAGAAGAGGAAGGATCGGAGGATCCCCCGCGGCGTATCAATGTGGACCTGTCCACCGCCTCAATCGCCAACAATACATTGGCCAAGTTCACAACGACTACATCAAAGGAGTTCTTCAAGGTTCTGGACATCAGCACCGCCTTCCTGCTCAAGGATCCGGAGGAGTGGCGGACGGACCCAGCCTTCATCGCCGCATCCCGCCGAGTCCAGGCCCTTTAAGTTGTCAATGACTTCGCGGAGCGCGGGGTGGCGTTGATGCAGTCTTTCAACCTGGCCCTTACCAAGAGTGAAGACCAAAGGCAGTTCCTCTTACAAGTGGTCGAGAAGCACCGCTGTGACTTCCCAACCGCCCGCAAGTCCACCGTGACCTCTGCAAAGTAGGCAACAATGAGAGGGAGATGGGCGCCCATGATACCCCCCCCCCTTGAGGGGCTAATACTCGAGTTGAGGGGGACCTAGAGTTGAAAGTATGAAGTCCAGTTATATGTTTTAGGTCAAGATTAGTAGCTTGAACAAACTAGAAGTGATATTTTATTTGCTAGAGGCATAGAACATCATGATCTAAAATTTCTACTTTTCGAGAAAATATACAAACTTTGACCGTATTGAGGCAGTTCTAAATATTGTTTTATTTCAAAAATATTTTACACACGATATATTTTGACAAAATGGAACCAGAAACGCGCCCGTCCCGATAAAAATTCAAACTTTCGAAAATAAGTGTCACCCTAATATATATATATATGCATACACACACAGTATATTATATATATATAGATACACACACAGTATATTATTTATATATACACACACACACAGTATATTATATACACACACACACACACACAATATAAACATATGTAAAAAGTGAACAATGAACAATTCCTACACCATCATTATATGAATTCATTGTCCATTTTTACATAAGAAACCAAAAATCACATAAGCGAGTTTTGGATAGAATTTCGATTTGTACGTCTTTATTCATTCCTGTATTTTTCTAATTCATCTTTCTAATAATGACTTATACACTATGACGTCACAAAATAACTTTATTCTCTTTACGTTTCCCACTCTGTGTCTCTAATTCATTCTTGTAAATCTTCCTAACAATGATTTGTACTATACGTAAAAATTCAATAACTATGACGTCACATTTTCCCTTCATCATATATCTAGTATCCAATGTATGAAAATTCTTTAACATCATGCTAAGGACGAAACACTCTATAGAAGTCATTATTTATATGTTGTATAGCATAAACATTATTATTGAACCATACTCATTCTTACATTCATGTTCTTTCTTGACCGCTATCCTTTATTAATTTTATTACTTATTCATTCATCTACCTATTGTCTACTTATGCCCTATCAACTTATCAGTCTATGTTTACTCGTGTCAATTTGTGAGGCGCGAAACTTTAGGTTCGTTCGAGAACGCGAAAAAACGTTCTCCTATTATTTTTTTTATTTTTATTTTTAATTATATGACCTCCCGAGGTGAACTCGAATAAATGCTTAGTAAGATCGAATTCCGCTCACGACGACGGATTCGAGCGCCTCAAAGATCAGATGCCTCCGTTCGCTCTGATTTCAAATTCATAACATTATAACATTATTTCGTAAATAAATTATCTCGTAAGTGCCATGTACTTTGTATTATATTTCTAACATCTTAATTGTCTATTAATAAGAAACACTGTAAAAACAAAACAAGTTATAGTAACTGTTTAATTGTAATTAACTGTAATACTTGATTTAATATAATGTAATGTACTTCAATGAAACTGTAATTAAATGTAATGATTTAATTTATAATGTAAGAATGTACTTTAATAGAAGTGTAATTAAACAACAAGTGAATATGAATTAATTGGTAATTGTAATCCATAATTGTAATCGTAATTGTAATGAACCAAAATTAATACGTACTCAGTCATGTACTCAAAATTGTACTTATGTGCTATTACGAAATGATATCGCCTTCATAAATGAAGACTCGGCGAAAAAATACAAATTAGTTTTTATTTTATTTTTTAATTTGAAATTTGCAATCTTTTAAAAACATCTGATCATGTGTTTAAAAAGGGGGGAAATTTAACCTTCAACTGTTCTCCCCCAAACATTTGTTATATTATACGTATATTTGTAAAAATACACCACTTCTTCTAGCACTTCATTTTGCCACTTCATTTAAGGCACTTCTCCATTAGACTTCATATTAGCACCTCATTAGGAGGGGGCAGAGGCCCCTTGCCTTCTTAATATTTTTAGATTCCGGCCTGAGCCATGGTCGAAAGAGGTCGAACCTCTACCCCTGTAAATTCAGAGTACTAACTGTAATTTTTAAGAAGTAAACCAAAGTAAGAGAAACTTTATTTTTCCCTTCGAGCCGTGCTCTCTTCAGGAACTCAGTCAAGTCGACAAGTTATAAAAAAAAGTCGATAATTTTAGTATAAGAGAAAGGATCAGAGAATCATTGAAAGAAAAGAATTAACAGAGTGGCGACCCACCATTTAAGGCGACCGAAAAGAATTATAGAAAAGTATAAAGAAGAAACATCCGTTGCTTGCCTCCTAACTAGAACCCCCGTCGAATCCGAACGACTCAGGGCCATAGACGGAGGGGTTAACAGCTGGCGACCTTTAACCAGGATTAGAAGAATATTTTAAGAAGATTATTTTAAGAAGAGGATTCTAACAAACTGGAGACCCTATACCAGGATAAACACATAGAAGAAGGAAGATAACAACTCCAGACCCTATACCAGGATAAGATTATGATTTTACGAAGAATATTTTTAAGAAGACGATTTTTAACAAGAAGATTTTTAATAAGAAGAAGATTTTTAAGAAGAAGAAGAAGATTTTCAAGAAGAGGAAGATTTTTAAGAACAAGAAGATTTTTAAGAAGAAGAAGATTTTAACAAGTGGCCACTCTTTGGCCAAGAATAGAAATTACCCTGCATCAGGATAAAAAGAAGATTTTAAGATTATTTTAAGAAGAGGCCACTCTTTGGCCAAGATAGAAATTACCCTGCATCAGGATAAAAAGAAGATTTTAAGAAGATTATTTTAAGAAGAGGCCACTCTTTGGCCAAGATAGAAATTACCCTGCATCAGGATAAAAAGAAGATTTTAAGAAGATTATTTTAAGAAGAGGCCACTCTTTGGCCAAGATAGAAATTACCCTGCTTCAGGATAAAAAGAAGATTTTAAGAAGATTATTTTAAGAAGAGGCCACTCTTTGGCCAAGATAGAAATTACCCTGCATCAGGATAAAACCAGTTGACCGGTGTGTCACGACTTCTAGTTCGTAACATCCACCCTTGAACCGGTGCGTCACGACTCCAAGTTCTTCACGCCTAGTTTTCATCCAGGAACAAGTAGCCAACAAGACGTCTTCAGGACACGTCTCGAGGATTTTTCCCATAGAAAATTTTAAGTACATTTTGTTTTTTTAAGTAATTTATAAACACTTGAAAAGTCACTATTATTAACAGTTAATAATGAATATTAAGTCAGAATTTACAAGAAACACAGTGAACATTTCAGACACCAGTGATACATTTTTTTTTTAGTGAAACTAATTTTCACAAAAGTTAAGTCACAAAAGTTAAAAGTCACAAAAGTTAATTGTAACAGAGTTAATTGTAACATAGAGAGTTAATTGTAACAGAGAGTTAATTGTAACACAGAGAGTTAAGTGTAACAGAGTTAATTGTAACAGAGTTAATTGTAACAGAGTTAATTTCAAAGAGAGTTAATTTCAGAGAGAATTTCAGTTATTTTCACTGTTATATTCAGTATAGAATAATTTTATTTTATGTACCTTCCCGTACATTAGAATGAAATATTGTTTACATTTTTTTATTTTTTGTTTGCAAATTTTTTTCAATTACTGAATTGAATTGACTTGCAAATTAAGAGAGAGAGAGTTTACAGAGAGTTTTATTTGAAGTCAGAAGGTTGCGCCAAGACGGGCAACCGCCCCAGAGATTTATAGGAATACTTGACAAGCGTTCAAGTTAGTTTCAGAATACTTGACAAGCGTTCAAGTTAGTTTCAGAATACTTGACAAGCGTTCAAGTTAGTTTCAGAATACTTGACAAGCGTTCAAGTTAGTTTCAGAATACTTGACAAGCGTTCAAGTTAGGTTCAGAATACTTGATAGAGTTCAAGTTAGGTTCAGAATACTTGACAGAGTCCAAGTCAGAGTTTATTCCAAGTCAGAGTTTATTCCAAGTCAGAGTTTATTCCAAGTCAGAGTTTATTCCAAGTCAGAGTTTATTCCAAGTCAGAGTTATATTCGAAGTCAGAGTTATATTCGAAGTCAGAGTTATATTCGAAGTCAGAGTTATATTCGAAGTCAGAGAGTTTTATTTGAAGTCAGAGAGTTTTATTTGAAGTCAGAGAGTTTTATTTGAAGTCAGAGAGTTTTATTTGAAGTCAGAGAGTTTTATTTGAAGTCAGAGAGTTTTATTTGAAGTCAGAGAGTTTTATTTGAAGTTAGAGAGATTTATTCCATGTCAGAGATTTATTCCAAGTCATTTTTATTTCGAGCCCCAAGTTAGTTTTCAATGCAGTCAATTGAATTCAACTTTTTCCTTGTAATTGAAGAAAATGTAATTTAAGAATTTAATTCAACCTTTTTTGTGTTGTAAAAGAGAATTAAATTCAACCTGAATTGACCGATTTGCGTCTTTAGTTTAACCTTTTTTCTTTGTTTGTAAGACGGAAATTCACTGATTTGTCTTTCCCTTTTCATGCATTGTTATGTATATAAATATATAGTTATGTAATTCATTAATTGTAACAAAACCGTTTTTACAAAAGTTTTTAACGAGTTTTATAATTATTTTGATTATATGATGACAGAAATAGCGTAACAATTAATCGATCATGTACCTAATTTATCCTGCTCTGTACGATCGGGAAATTTACCCGTGTGACCGCACATACCCTAAATTTCAGTCATTTAATTTTTAATAAAACTTCTACGCAATAAAACAGATGTATTTATCTATATGCAAACAAGTTTTCAGACTAAAATATCAAATAATTCAAAATTCTATCAACATTCAACGAAAGAGTATGATTTTTCTACTTAACCTGCAAAAATTATTAAACCTTTTTAATATTTTTTTTTTATTATATAAAAATAATTTTTAATGAAAAATTTACCTGTAATTAGATTTTATAATAATTGACCTTGAGCTTAAAGGATTTTGTAATAATAATGATAATAATAATAACAATAACAATAATTGACAAACTTAAAAGATTTTATAACCCATCTTAAATTATTATACATAATTTTTAAACTTTGTTAATTCAAAAAACCTTCCAAATCCCTACACATTTGACCACAGGTCTATACATCATCCACTACGTAATTCGATTTGTACCTACAACAGTCAATAAAAATGCATGCACACTATATATACTATATATACAAACCTCATGCTAAAATCATTGGATATCACAATAAACTATTTCATTGCGCGTAATTTAATCTTAATCATTTTTGCTTACTATATATAAATTTTTGCTCATGCATTTATACAGTTAATTTAACAATCCTCTCAGCTAATCTGTCTCTCGAACTTATAAAATACACACTTTATACCCAATAAACATAAATACACACTAGACCATAGGTCTATACATCATCCATTACGTAATTCTATTTTTACCTACACTAGTCAATAAAAATTAGCTTATAGATTGTACGATTTATATTTTTCCCTTTTACCTATTCATTATGAATGTAATTTTCCCCACAGAGAAAAAATAAATAAATAAATAAAATTTTGCTAAAAATTTTACAATATCATCTTTGTCTAGCTTAATTGTTTATTAATCTTTGATTTTTTTATATTTTGTAAGCAAGTGTCATTTTAAAAATTTGGATACTTTGCATTGTACTCGACCACGCGAAATCGTTCTGTATAAAATTTGTATTGTAACTAATGGTACCTTGTTAGGATGTTATTTTCTCATTGTATTGTATTAATGGTACCCTGTTAGGATGTTATTTCTCATTTGTATTGTATTAATGGTACCCTATTAAATTATTGTATAAATATAATTTTTAAAAGGGGAGAGTAATGTAAAAAGTGAACAATGAACAATTCCTACACCATCATTATATGAATTCATTGTCCATTTTTAGATAAGAAACCAAAAATCACATAAGCGAGTTTTGGATAGAATTTTGATTTGTACGTCTTTATTCATTCCTGTATTTTTCTAATTCATCTTTCTAATAATGAGTTATACACTATGACGTCACAAAATAACTTTATTCTCTTTACGTTTCCCACTCTGTGTCTCTAATTCGTTCTTGTAAATCTTCCTAACAATGATTTGTACTATACGTAAAAATTCAATAACTATGACGTCACATTTTCCCTTCATCATATATCTAGTATCCAATGTATGAAAATTCTTTAACATCATGCTAAGGACGAAACACTCTATAGAAGTCATTATTTATATGTTGTATAGCATAAACATTATTATTGAACCATACTCATTCTTACATTCATGTTCTTTCTTGACCGCTATCCTTTATTAATTTTATTACTTATTCATTCATCTACCTATTGTCTACTTATGCCCTATCAACTTATCAGTCTATGTTTACTCGTGTCAATTTGTGAGGCGTGAAACTTTAGGTTCGTTCGAGAACGCGAAAAAACGTTCTCGTATTATTTTTTTGATTTTTATTTTTAATTATATGACCTCCCGAGGTGAACTCGAATAAATGCTTAGTAAGATCGAATTCCGCTCACGACGACGGATTCGAGCGCCTCAAAGATCAGATGCCTCCGTTCGCTCTGATTTCAAATTCATAACATTATAACATATTATTTCGTTAATAAATTATCTCGTAAGTGCCATGTACTTTGTATTATATTTCTAACATCTTAATTGTCTATTAATAAGAAACACTGTAAAAACAAAACAAGTTATAGTAACTGTTTAATTGTAATTAACTGTAATACTTGATTTAATATAATGTAATGTACTTCAATGAAACTGTAATTAAATGTAATGATTTAATTTATAATGTAAGAATGTACAGGGCTATTGAAAATGATTCACCTGATTTCAAATGAGAATATTTTTTAATGTTACAAATACAGTGTGATTTGTGATACATCAACCAAAAGAAAAACTGTCCAAATTTTGTCTCTCACCTCATAAATACTCTATGTGACTTCCCCTAGTTACACGAGCAACGTCGACACGATAGTCGAATGCCTCCCATACTCGCTCCAGCATGTCCGTCGTCACTGACTCTACGGCAGTAACAATGCGAGTTCGGAGCTCATCCAAAGATGTGGGCAACGGTGGCACGTACACAGTATCCTTAACGTACCCCCAAAGGAAGAAGTCGCACGGTGTAAGATCCGGCGACCTAGGGGGCCGATTTACAGCTCGAAAACTGCAACACACAAAACGCCTTCTGCTGTGCGGACGCCATTTTCACACTGACTGTTTGTTGCTAGGCTAGGCCACGGCGTGACTTTGGAGCCCTCTCACGGTGATCTTGTAAAACTCGAAGATTTCCTCTTTCATGTGGTGTATGCCCAGTTGATGCACGGTTGATAGGTACGGGAGTATTCTCAGTTGAAATCGGATGAATCTATTTAAATAGCCCTGTACTTTAATAGAAGTGTAATTAAACAACAAGTGAATATGAATTAATTGGTAATTGTAATCCATAATTGTAATCGTAATTGTAATGAACCAAAATTAATACGTACTCAGTCATGTACTCAAAATTGTACTTATGTGCTATTACGAAATGATATCGCCTTCATAAATGAAGACTCGGCGAAAAAATACAAATTAGTTTTTGTTATTTTATTTTTTAATTTGAAATTTGCAATCTTTTAAAAACATCTGATCATGTGTTTAAAAAGGGGGGAAATTTAACCTTCAACTGTTCTCCCCCAAACATTTAAGTTATATTATACGTATATTTGTAAAAATACACCACTTCTTCTAGCACTTCATTTTGCCACTTCATTTAAGGCACTTCTCCATTAGACTTCATATTAGCACCTCATTAGGAGGGGGCAGAGGCCCCTTGCCTTCTTAATATTTTTAGATTCCGGCCTGAGCCATGGTCGAAAGAGGTCGAACCTCTACCCCTGTAAATTCAGAGTACTAACTGTAATTTTTAAGAAGTAAACCAAAGTAAGAGAAACTTTATTTTTCCCTTCGAGCCGTGCTCTCTTCAGGAACTCAGTCAAGTCGACAAGTTATAAAAGAAAAGTCGATAATTTTAGTATAAGAGAAAGGATCAGAGAATCATTGAAAGAAAAGAATTAACAGAGTGGCGACCCACCATTTAAGGCGACCGAAAAGAATTATAGAAAAGTATAAAGAAGAAACATCCGTTGCTTGCCTCCTAACTAGAACCCCCGTCGAATCCGAACGACTCAGGGCCATAGACGGAGGGGTTAACAGCTGGCGACCTTTAACCAGGATTAGAAGAATATTTTAAGAAGATTATTTTAAGAAGAGGATTCTAACAAACTGGAGACCCTATACCAGGATAAACACATAGAAGAAGGAAGATAACAACTCCAGACCCTATACCAGGATAAGATTATGATTTTACGAAGAATATTTTTAAGAAGACGATTTTTAACAAGAAGATTTTAATAAGAAGAAGATTTTGAAGAAGATTTTCAAGAAGAGGAAGATTTTTAAGAACAAGAAGATTTTTAAGAAGAAGAAGATTTTAACAAGTGGCCACTCTTTGGCCAAGAATAGAAATTACCCTGCATCAGGATAAAAAGAAGATTTTAAGATTATTTTAAGAAGAGGCCACTCTTTGGCCAAGATAGAAATTACCCTGCATCAGGATAAAAAGAAGATTTTAAGAAGATTATTTTAAGAAGAGGCCACTCTTTGGCCAAGATAGAAATTACCCTGCATCAGGATAAAAAGAAGATTTTAAGAAGATTATTTTAAGAAGAGGCCACTCTTTGGCCAAGATAGAAATTACCCTGCTTCAGGATAAAAAGAAGATTTTAAGAAGATTATTTTAAGAAGAGGCCACTCTTTGGCCAAGATAGAAATTACCCTGCATCAGGATAAAACCAGTTGACCGGTGTGTCACGACTTCTAGTTCGTAACATCCACCCTTGAACCGGTGCGTCACGACTCCAAGTTCTTCACGCCTAGTTTTCATCCAGGAACAAGTAGCCAACAAGACGTCTTCAGGACACGTCTCGAGGATTTTTCCCATAGAAAATTTTAAGTACATTTTGTTTTTTTAAGTAATTTATAAACACTTGAAAAGTCACTATTATTAACAGTTAATAATGAATATTAAGTCAGAATTTACAAGAAACACAGTGAACATTTCAGACACCAGTGATACATTTTTTTTTAGTGAAACTAATTTTCACAAAAGTTAAGTCACAAAAGTTAAAAGTCACAAAAGTTAATTGTAACAGAGTTAATTGTAACATAGAGAGTTAATTGTAACAGAGAGTTAATTGTAACACAGAGAGTTAAGTGTAACAGAGTTAATTGTAACAGAGTTAATTGTAACAGAGTTAATTTCAAAGAGAGTTAATTTCAGAGAGAATTTCAGTTATTTTCACTGTTATATTCAGTATAGAATAATTTTATTTTATGTACCTTCCGTACATTAGAATGAAATATTGTTTACATTTTTTTATTTTTTGTTTGCAAATTTTTTTCAATTACTGAATTGAATTGACTTGCAAATTAAGAGAGAGAGAGTTTACAGAGAGTTTTATTTGAAGTCAGAAGGTTGCGCCAAGACGGGCAACCGCCCCAGAGATTTATAGGAATACTTGACAAGCGTTCAAGTTAGTTTCAGAATACTTGACAAGCGTTCAAGTTAGTTTCAGAATACTTGACAAGCGTTCAAGTTAGTTTCAGAATACTTGACAAGCGTTCAAGTTAGTTTCAGAATACTTGACAAGCGTTCAAGTTAGGTTCAGAATACTTGATAGAGTTCAAGTTAGGTTCAGAATACTTGACAGAGTCCAAGTCAGAGTTTATTCCAAGTCAGAGTTTATTCCAAGTCAGAGTTTATTCCAAGTCAGAGTTTATTCCAAGTCAGAGTTTATTCCAAGTCAGAGTTATATTCGAAGTCAGAGTTATATTCGAAGTCAGAGTTATATTCGAAGTCAGAGTTATATTCGAAGTCAGAGAGTTTTATTTGAAGTCAGAGAGTTTTATTTGAAGTCAGAGAGTTTTATTTGAAGTCAGAGAGTTTTATTTGAAGTCAGAGAGTTTTATTTGAAGTCAGAGAGTTTTATTTGAAGTCAGAGAGTTTTATTTGAAGTTAGAGAGATTTATTCCATGTCAGAGATTTATTCCAAGTCATTTTTATTTCGAGCCCCAAGTTAGTTTTCAATGCAGTCAATTGAATTCAACTTTTTCCTTGTAATTGAAGAAAATGTAATTTAAGAATTTAATTCAACCTTTTTTTGTGTTGTAAAAGAGAATTAAATTCAACCTGAATTGACCGATTTGCGTCTTTAGTTTAACCTTTTTTCTTTGTTTGTAAGACGGAAATTCACTGATTTGTCTTTCCCTTTTCATGCATTGTTATGTATATAAATATATAGTTATGTAATTCATTAATTGTAACAAAACCGTTTTTACAAAAGTTTTTAACGAGTTTTATAATTATTTTGATTATATGATGACAGAAATAGCGTAACAATTAATCGATCATGTACCTAATTTATCCTGCTCTGTACGATCGGGAAATTTACCCGTGTGACCGCACATACCCTAAATTTCAGTCATTTAATTTTTAATAAAACTTCTACGCAATAAAACAGATGTATTTATCTATATGCAAACAAGTTTTCAGACTAAAATATCAAATAATTCAAAATTCTATCAACATTCAACGAAAGAGTATGATTTTTCTACTTAACCTGCAAAAATTATTAAACCTTTTTAATATTTTTTTTTATTATATAAAAATAATTTTTAATGAAAAATTTACCTGTAATTAGATTTTATAATAATTGACCTTGAGCTTAAAGGATTTTGTAATAATAATGATAATAATAATAACAATAACAATAATTGACAAACTTAAAAGATTTTATAACCCATCTTAAATTATTATACATAATTTTTAAACTTTGTTAATTCAAAAAACCTTCCAAATCCCTACACATTTGACCACAGGTCTATACATCATCCACTACGTAATTCGATTTGTACCTACAACAGTCAATAAAAATGCATGCACACTATATATATATATACAAACCTCATGCTAAAATCATTGGATATCACAATAAACTATTTCATTGCGCGTAATTTAATCTTAATCATTTTTGCTTACTATATATAAATTTTTGCTCATGCATTTATACAGTTAATTTAACAATCCTCTCAGCTAATCTGTCTCTCGAACTTATAAAATACACACTTTATACCCAATAAACATAAATACACACTAGACCATAGGTCTATACATCATCCATTACGTAATTCTATTTTTACCTACACTAGTCAATAAAAATTAGCTTATAGATTGTACGATTTATATTTTTCCCTTTTACCTATTCATTATGAATGTAATTTTCCCCACAGAGAAAAAATAAATAAATAAATAAAATTTTGCTAAAAATTTTACAATATCATTCTTTGTCTAGCTTAATTGTTTATTAATCTTTGATTTTTTTATATTTTGTAAGCAAGTGTCATTTTAAAAATTTGGATACTTTGCATTGTACTCGACCACGCGAAATCGTTCTGTATAAAATTTGTATTGTAACTAATGGTACCTTGTTAGGATGTTATTTTCTCATTGTATTGTATTAATGGTACCCTGTTAGGATGTTATTTTCTCATTTGTATTGTATTAATGGTACCCTATTAAATTATTGTATAAATATAATTTTTAAAAGGGGAGAGTAATGTAAAAAGTGAACAATGAACAATTCCTACACCATCATTATATGAATTCATTGTCCATTTTTAGATAAGAAACCAAAAATCACATAAGCGAGTTTTGGATAGAATTTTGATTTGTACGTCTTTATTCATTCCTGTATTTTTCTAATTCATCTTTCTAATAATGAGTTATACACTATGACGTCACAAAATAACTTTATTCTCTTTACGTTTCCCACTCTGTGTCTCTAATTCGTTCTTGTAAATCTTCCTAACAATGATTTGTACTATACGTAAAAATTCAATAACTATGACGTCACATTTTCCCTTCATCATATATCTAGTATCCAATGTATGAAAATTCTTTAACATCATGCTAAGACGAAACACTCTATAGAAGTCATTATTTATATGTTGTATAGCATAAACATTATTATTGAACCATACTCATTCTTACATTCATGTTCTTTCTTGACCGCTATCCTTTATTAATTTTATACTTATTCATTCATCTACCTATTGTCTACTTATGCCCTATCAACTTATCAGTCTATGTTTACTCGTGTCAATTTGTGAGGCGTGAAACTTTAGGTTCGTTCGAGAACGCGAAAAAACGTTCTCGTATTATTTTTTTGATTTTTATTTTTAATTATATGACCTCCCGAGGTGAACTCGAATAAATGCTTAGTAAGATCGAATTCCGCTCACGACGACGGATTCGAGCGCCTCAAAGATCAGATGCCTCCGTTCGCTCTGATTCAAATTCATAACATTATAACATATTATTTCGTTAATAAATTATCTCGTAAGTGCCATGTACTTTATATTATTTCTAACATCTTAATTGTCTATTAATAAGAAACACTGTAAAAACAAAACAAGTTATAGTAACTGTTTAATTGTAATTAACTGTAATACTTGATTTAATATAATGTAATGTACTTCAATGAAACTGTAATTAAATGTAATGATTTAATTTATAATGTAAGAATGTACAGGGCTATTGAAAATGATTCACCTGATTTCAAATGAGAATATTTTTTAATGTTACAAATACAGTGTGATTGTGATACATCAACCAAAGAAAAACTGTCCAAATTTTGTCTCTCACCTCATAAATACTCTATGTGACTTCCCCTAGTTACACGAGCAACGTCGACACGATAGTCGAATGCCTCCCATACTCGCTCCAGCATGTCCGTCGTCACTGACTCTACGGCAGTAACAATGCGAGTTCGGAGCTCATCCAAAGATGTGGGCAACGGTGGCACGTACACAGTATCCTTAACGTACCCCCAAAGGAAGTCGCACGGTGTAAGATCCGGCGACCTAGGGGGCCGATTTACAGCTCGAAAACTGCAACACACAAAACGCCTTCTGCTGTGCGGACGCCATTTTCACACTGACTGTTTGTTGCTAGGCTAGGCCACGGCGTGACTTTGGAGCCCTCTCACGGTGATCTTGTAAAACTCGAAGATTTCCTCTTTCATGTGGTGTATGCCCAGTTGATGCACGGTTGATAGGTACGGGAGTATTCTCAGTTGAAATCGGATGAATCTATTTAAATAGCCCTGTACTTTAATAGAAGTGTAATTAAACAACAAGTGAATATGAATTATTGGTAATTGTAATCCATAATTGTAATCGTAATTGTAATGAACCAAAATTAATACGTACTCAGTCATGTACTCAAAATTGTACTTATGTGCTATTACGAAATGATATCGCCTTCATAAATGAAGACTCGGCGAAAAAATACAAATTAGTTTTTGTTATTTTATTTTAATTTGAAATTTGCAATCTTTTAAAAACATCTGATCATGTGTTTAAAAAGGGGGGAAATTAACCTTCAACTGTTCTCCCCCAAACATTTAAGTTATATTATACGTATATTTGTAAAAATAACCACTTCTTCTAGCACTTCATTTTGCCACTTCATTTAAGGCACTTCTCCATTAGACTTCATATTAGCACCTCATTAGGAGGGGGCAGAGGCCCCTTGCCTTCTTAATATTTTTAGATTCCGGCCTGAGCCATGGTCGAAAGAGGTCGAACCTCTACCCCTGTAAATTCAGAGTACTAACTGTAATTTTAAGAAGTAAACCAAAGTAAGAGAAACTTTATTTTTCCCTTCGAGCCGTGCTCTCTTCAGGAACTCAGTCAAGTCGACAAGTTATAAAAGAAAAGTCGATAATTTTAGTAAAGAGAAAGGATCAGAGAATCATTGAAAGAAAAGAATTAACAGAGTGGCGACCCACCATTTAAGGCGACCGAAAAGAATTATAGAAAAGTATAAAGAAGAAACATCCGTTGCTTGCCTCCTAACTAGAACCCCCGTCGAATCCGAACGACTCAGGGCATAGACGGAGGGGTTAACAGCTGGCGACCTTTAACCAGGATTAGAAGAATATTTTAAGAAGATTATTTTAAGAAGAGGATTCTAACAAACTGGAGACCCTATACCAGGATAAACACATAGAAGAAGGAAGATAACAACTCCAGACCCTATACCAGGATAAGATTATGATTTTACGAAGAATATTTTTAAGAAGACGATTTTTAACAAGAAGATTTTTAATAAGAAGAAGATTTTTTAAGAAGAAGAAGAAGATTTTCAAGAAGAGGAAGATTTTTAAGAACAAGAAGATTTTTAAGAAGAAGAAGATTTTAACAAGTGGCCACTCTTTGGCCAAGAATAGAAATTACCCTGCATCAGGATAAAAAAAGATTTTAAGATTATTTTAAGAAGAGGCCACTCT
Source organism: Bathynomus jamesi (assembly GCA_023014485.1). Classification (NCBI taxonomy): domain Eukaryota; kingdom Metazoa; phylum Arthropoda; class Malacostraca; order Isopoda; family Cirolanidae; genus Bathynomus; species Bathynomus jamesi. The sequence goes on from JAJOZX010000839.1 coordinate 1,008,847, forward strand.
TTGGCCAAGATAGAAATTACCCTGCATCAGGATAAAAAGAAGATTTTAAGAAGATTATTTTAAGAAGAGGCCACTCTTTGGCCAAGATAGAAATTACCCTGCATCAGGATAAAAGAAGATTTTAAGAAGATTATTTTAAGAAGAGGCCACTCTTTGGCCAAGATAGAAATTACCCTGCTTCAGGATAAAAAGAAGATTTTAAGAAGATTATTTTAAGAAGAGGCCACTCTTTGGCCAAGATAGAAATTACCCTGCATCAGGATAAAACCAGTTGACCGGTGTGTCACGACTTCTAGTTCGTAACATCCACCCTTGAACCGGTGCGTCACGACTCCAAGTTCTTCACGCCTAGTTTTCATCCAGGAACAAGTAGCCAACAAGACGTCTTCAGGACACGTCTCGAGGATTTTTCCCATAGAAAATTTTAAGTACATTTTGTTTTTTTAAGTAATTTATAAACACTTGAAAAGTCCACTATTATTAACAGTTAATAATGAATATTAAGTCAGAATTTACAAGAAACACAGTGAACATTTCAGACACCAGTGATACATTTTTTTTTTTAGTGAAACTAATTTTCACAAAAGTTAAGTCACAAAAGTTAAAAGTCACAAAAGTTAATTGTAACAGAGTTAATTGTAACATAGAGAGTTAATTGTAACAGAGAGTTAATTGTAACACAGAGAGTTAAGTGTAACAGAGTTAATTGTAACAGAGTTAATTGTAACAGAGTTAATTTCAAAGAGAGTTAATTTCAGAGAGAATTTCAGTTATTTTCACTGTTATATTCAGTATAGAATAATTTTATTTTATGTACCTTCCGTACATTAGAATGAAATTTTGTTTACATTTTTTTATTTTTTGTTTGCAAATTTTTTTTCAATTACTGAATTGAATTGACTTGCAAATTAAGAGGAGAGAGTTTACAGAGAGTTTTTATTTGAAGTCAGAAGGTTGCGCCAAGACGGGCAACCGCCCCAGAGATTTATAGGAATACTTGACAAGCGTTCAAGTTAGTTTCAGAATACTTGACAAGCGTTCAAGTTAGTTTCAGAATACTTGACAAGCGTTCAAGTTAGTTTCAGAATACTTGACAAGCGTTCAAGTTAGTTTCAGAATACTTGACAAGCGTTCAAGTTAGGTTCAGAATACTTGATAGAGTTCAAGTTAGGTTCAGAATACTTGACAGAGTCCAAGTCAGAGTTTATTCCAAGTCAGAGTTTATTCCAAGTCAGAGTTTATTCCAAGTCAGAGTTTATTCCAAGTCAGAGTTTATTCCAAGTCAGAGTTATATTCGAAGTCAGAGTTATATTCGAAGTCAGAGTTATATTCGAAGTCAGAGTTATATTCGAAGTCAGAGAGTTTTATTTGAAGTCAGAGAGTTTTATTTGAAGTCAGAGAGTTTTATTTGAAGTCAGAGAGTTTTATTTGAAGTCAGAGAGTTTATTTGAAGTCAGAGAGTTTTATTTGAAGTCAGAGAGTTTTATTTGAAGTTAGAGAGATTTATTCCATGTCAGAGATTTATTCCAAGTCATTTTATTTCGAGCCCCAAGTAGTTTTCAATGCAGTCAATTGAATTCAACTTTTTCCTTGTAATTGAAGAAAATGTAATTTAAGAATTTAATTCAACCTTTTTTTGTGTTTAAAAGAATTAAATTCAAACCTGAATTGACCGATTTGCGTCTTTAGTTTAACCTTTTTTCTTTGTTTGTAAGACGGAAATTCACTGATTTGTCTTTCCCCCTTTTCATGCATTGTTATGTATATAAATATATAGTTATGTAATTCATTAATTGTAACAAAACCGTTTTTACAAAAGTTTTTAACGAGTTTTATAATTATTTTTGATTATATGATGACAGAAATAGCGTAACAATTAATCGATCATGTACCTAATTTATCCTGCTCTGTACGATCGGGAAATTTACCCGTGTGACCGCACTATACCCTAAATTTCAGTCATTTAATTTTAATAAAACTTCTACGCAAAAACAGATGTATTTATCTATATGCAACCAAGTTTCAGACTAAAATATCATAATTCAAAATTCTATCAACATTCAACGAAAGAGTATGATTTTTCTACTTAACCTGCAAAAATTATTAAACCTTTTTAATATTTTTTTTATTATATAAAAATAATTTTTAATGAAAAATTTACCTGTAATTAGATTTTATAATAATTGACTTGAGCTTAAAGGATTTTGTAATAATAATGATAATAATAATAACAATACAATAATTGACAAACTTAAAAGATTTTATAACCCATCTTAAATTATTATACATTATTTTTAAACTTGTTATTATTCAAAAAACCTTCAAATCCCTACACATTGACCACAGGTCTATACATCATCCACTACGTAATTCGATTTGTACCTACAACAGTCAATAAAAATGCATGCACACTATATATACTATATATACAAACCTCATGCTAAAATCATTGGATATCACATAAACTATTTCATTGCGCGTAATTTAATCTTAATCATTTTGCTTACTATATATAAATTTTTGCTCATGCATTTATACAGTTAATTTAACAATCCTCTCAGCTAATCTGTCTCTCGAACTTTAAAATACACACTTTATACCCAATAAACATAAATACACACTAGACCATAGGTCTATACATCATCCATTACGTAATTCTATTTTTACCTACACTAGTCAATAAAAATTAGCTTATAGATTGTACGATTTATATTTTTCCCTTTTACCTATTCATTATGAATGTAATTTTCCCCACAGAGAAAAAAATAAATAAATAAAAAAATTTTGCTAAAAATTTTACAATATCATTCTTTGTCTAGCTTAATTGTTTATTAATCTTTGATTTTTTTATATTTGTAAGCAAGTTCATTTTAAAAATTTGGATACTTTGCATTGTACTCGACCACGCGAAATCGTTCTGTATAAAATTTGTATTGTAACTAATGGTACCTTGTTAGGATGTTATTTTCCTCATTGTATTGTATTAATGGTACCCTGTTAGGATGTTATTTTCTCATTGTATTGTATTAATGGTACCCTATTAAATTATTGTATAAATATAATTTTTAAAAGGGGAGAGTAATGTAAAAAGTGAACAATGAACCAATTCCTACACATCATTTATGAATTCATTGTCCCATTTTTAGATAAGAAACCAAAAATCACATAAGCGAGTTTTTGGATGAATTTTGATTTGTACGTCTTTATTCATTCCTGTATTTTTCTAATTCATCTTTCTAATAATGAGTTATACACTATGACGTCACAAAATAACTTTATTCTCTTTACGTTTCCCACTCTGTGTCTCTAATTCGTTCTTGTAATCTTCCTAACAATGATTTTACTATACGTAAAAATTCAATAACTATGACGTCACATTTTCCCTTCATCATATATCTAGTATCCAATGTATGAAAATTCTTTAACATCATGCTAAGGACGAAACACTCTATAGAAGTCATTATTTATATGTTGTATAGCATAAACATTATTATTGAACATACTCATTCTTACATTCATGTTCTTTCTTGACCGCTATCCTTTATTAATTTTATTACTTATTCATTCATCTACTATTGTCTAACTTTATGCCCTATCAACTTATCAGTCTATGTTTACTCGTGTCAATTTGTGAGGCGCGAAACTTAGGTTCGTTCGAGAACGCGAAAAAACGTTCTCGTATTATTTTTTTGATTTTTATTTTTAATTATATGACCTCCCGAGGTGAACTCGAATAAATGCTCTTAGTAAGATCGAATTCGCTCACGACGACGGATTCGAGCGCCTCAAAGATCAGATGCCTCCGTTCGCTCTGATTTCAATTCATAACATTATAACATATTATTTCGTAAATAAATTATCTCGTAAGTGCCATGTACTTTGTATTATATTTCTAACATCTTAATTGTCTATTAATAAGAAACACTGTAAAACAAAACAAGTTATAGTAACTGTTTAATTGTAATTAACTGTAATACTTGATTTAATATAATGTAATGTACTTCAATGAAACTGTAATTAAATGTAATGATTAATTTATAATGTAAGAATGTACAGGGCTATTGAAAATGATTCACCTGATTTCAAATGAGAATATTTTTTAATGTACAAATACAGTGTGATTTGTGATACATCAACCAAAGAAAAACTGTCCAAATTTTGTCTCTCACCTCATAAATACTCTATGTGACTTCCCCTAGTTACACGAGCAAACGTCGACACGATAGTCGAATGCCTCCCATACTCGCTCCAGCATGTCCGTCGTCACTGACTCTACGGCAGTAACAATGCGAGTTCGGAGCTCATCCAAAGATGTGGGCAACGGTGGCACGTACACGATCCTTAACGTACCCCCAAAGGAAGAAGTCGCACGGTGTAAGATCCGGCGACCTAGGGGGCGATTTACAGCTCGAAAACTGCAACACACAAAACGCCTTCTGCTGTGCGGACGCCATTTTCACACTGACTGTTTGTTGCTAGGCTAGGCCACGGCGTGACTTTGGAGCCCTCTCACGGTGATCTTGTAAAACTCGAAGATTTCCTCTTTCATGTGGTGTATGCCCAGTTGATGCACGGTTGATAGGTACGGGAGTATTCTCAGTTGAAATCGGATGAATCAATTTAAATAGCCCTGTACTTTAATAGAAGTGTAATTAAACAACAAGTGAATATGAATTAATTGGTAATTGTAATCCATAATTGTAATCGTAATTGTAATGAACCAAAATTAATACGTACTCAGTCATGTACTCAAAATTGTACTTATGTGCTATTACGAAATGATATCGCCTTCATAAATGAAGACTCGGCGAAAAAATACAAATTAGTTTTTGTTATTTTATTTTTTAATTTGAAATTTGCAATCTTTTAAAAACATCTGATCATGTGTTTAAAAAGGGGGGAAATTTAACCTTCAACTGTTCTCCCCCAAACATTTAAGTTATATTATACGTATATTTGTAAAAATACACCACTTCTTCTAGCACTTCATTTTGCCACTTCATTTAAGGCACTTCTCCATTAGACTTCATATTAGCACCTCATTAGGAGGGGGCAGAGGCCCCTTGCCTTCTTAATATTTTTAGATTCCGGCCTGAGCCATGGTCGAAAGAGGTCGAACCTCTACCCCTGTAAATTCAGAGTACTAACTGTAATTTTTAAGAAGTAAACCAAAGTAAGAGAAACTTTTTATTTTTCCCTTCGAGCCGTGCTCTCTTCAGTCACTCAGTCAAGTCGACAAGTTATAAAAGAAAAGTCGATAATTTTAGTATAAGAGAAAGGATCAGAGAATCATTGAAAGAAAAGAATTAACAGAGTGGCGACCCACCATTTAAGGCGACCGAAAAGAATTATAGAAAAGTATAAAGAAGAAACATCCGTTGCTTGCCTCCTAATTAGAACCCCCGTCGAATCCGAACGACTCAGGGCCATAGACGGAGGGGTTAACACATATATTATATATATACGTAATTATATATATATATATACACACAGTATATTTTATATATATATTTACACACACACAGTATATTATATATATATGTATATATTTACACACACAGTATATTATATATATGCACACACACACACACACACAGTATATTATATATATATATACACACAGTATATTATATATATATATATATATACACTATATTATATATATGTATATATTTACACACACAGTATATTATATATATGCACACACACAGTGTATTTTATATATATATATATACACACAGTATATTATATATATATACACACACAGTACATTGTACATATATATATTATTATATATACACACACACACAGTATATCATATATGTACACACACACAGTATATTATATATATATATACACACAGTATATTATATATATACACACAGTATATTATATATATATACACACACAGTATATTATATATATACACAGTATTATATATATATATATATACACACAGTATATATATATATATACACACAGTACATATATATATACACAGAGTATATTATATATATACACAGAGTATATTATATATTTATATACACAGTATATTATATATATATATATACACAGCATATTATATATATATACACACACACACAGTATATTTTATATATATATACAAACTATATTATATTTATATATATACACACAGCATATTATATACAGTATATATATATATGTACACACAGTATATTAATATATATACACACACACAGTATATTATATATATATATATATATACACACACAGTATATTATATATATACACACACAGTATATTATATATTTATATATATACACACAGAGTATATTATATATATACACACACACAGAGTATATTATATATATATACACACACAGTATATTATATATATATATATATATACACAGTATATTATATATATATAAAACGGATGTAACTGCTGCTCGTGCAACACTCTCCAGACCAGGTCGTGGTTCACACCGAGGATACGTGCAACACCTCGCGTGCTTGCGCTTGGATTGTCCTCAAATCGCCGTAGGATTTCTTCTTCCATGTCAGGAGTGCGCATGTTTCTCTCCCGACCAGTGTCATGCATGTTTGCATGGAATGTTCCAGTTTCTCGCAGTCGCAGATGCAAATGCGCAAACGTTTGGTGGTTTGGCACACGTCTGTTTGGGAAGCGCTGTCGGTACAACCTCACAGCAGCTCTTCCGTTTCCATTGGCAGCCCCATACACCATATGCATGTCAGCCATCTCAGCAGTCGTGAAACGCTCCATGTTACGCGTACTACGTCCGATATAAGAATGCCCGCGGCAAGCGATAGTCTAGCCCACTTCACCTTTTAGCCAATTGCAGCGGCGCCCTCTCGCGCCGAATGGTGACGTCAGCGGACATACACTTATAGACGAAAAGGGTTAGTCTTGGTGTTGCCTATCCCCCATTACAATTTGTACAGAAAGTTTTCAAACACCCTGTATATGTACACACGCACACAGTATATTTATATATATATATATATACATACAGTATATTTACATACACACACACACACAGTATATATATATATATATATATATATATATATATATATATAATATATAATATATATATATATATATATATATATATACAGTATATATATATATATATATATATATATATACATTTAAACTGCAAACACGCAGTATAATTAACGTAAAGAACGACACTTGTATAGGAGAATATACCGCGCAAGATGAGAGCGAGAGAACGAAATAAATGAAAAAATGAGGTAACCACCCGGGAATCGAACCCGTGATCTTCCGATTGCCGGTCAGATATGATAACCATTACACCACGGGCCTCGCTCAATCAAATGTCGTAATTTCTTTACATACGTGCAGAAACCAATGCCCCAAGGGGGCACCTCCCGCATGCCGTACGTTATATACATTTAAACTGCAAACACGCAGTATAATTAACGTAAAGACGACGCTTGTATAGGAGAATATTCCGCGCAAGATGAGAGCGAGAGAACGAAACAAATGAAAAAATGTGGTAACCACCCGGGAATCGAACCCTCATTTTTTCATTTGTTTCGTTCTCTCGCTCTCATCTTGCGCGGGATATTCTCCTATACAAGCGTCGTTCTTTACGTTAATTATACTGCGTGTTTGCAGTTTAAATGTATATAATGTACGGCATGCGGGAGGTGCCCCCTTGGGGCATTGGTTTCTGCGCGTATGTAGAGAAATTACGACATTTGATTGAGTGAGGCCCGTGGTGTAATGGTTATCATATCTGACCGGCAATCGGAAGATCCCGGGTTCGATTCCAGGGTGGTTACCTCATTTTTTTCATTTGTTTCGTTCTCTCGCTCTCATCTTGCGCGGAATATTCTCCTATACAAGCGTCGTTCTTTACGTTAATTATACTGCGTGTTTGCAGTTTAAATGTATATAATGTACGGCATGCGGGAGGTGCCCCCTTGGGGCATTGGTTTCTGCGCGTATGTAGAGAAATTACGACATTTGATTGAGTGAGGCCCGTGGTGTAATGGTTATCATATCTGACCGGCAATCGGAAGATCCCGGGTTCGATTCCCGGGTGGTTACCTCATTTTTTCATTTGTTTCGTTCTCTCGCTCTCATCTTGCGCGGAATATTCTCCTATACAAGCGTCGTTCTTTACGTTATATATATATATATATATATATATATATATATATATATATATATATATGGGGAATTTCAATTTAAATCTTTAAATTCGCATTAAATTTTATGGTTTTTTCTTAATAGCATCACATCATCATCGTCACCTCATTAATATATTATTCACCACGACGACGGAAAGCAGTCTTAAAGTGTAATACGGTTTTGAGCTTTTGGTAAATTCTTTTTAATTACACATTTACACATTACATATATTACTCGAGGAAGTAATTCGAGGTTAAAGTGAAAATATTTCCCTCGTTATCAAGACACTCTCGGTCAGAGGCGTATAAAGGTTGAAATAGGACGCGAAGAAAACAGACAAAAATGATCAGAGACAGGTACAGATAAAGGTTGAAATGGCCGTGAAGAAAAAGAAAAAAGGATTAATTTGAGAATTTCATCCTTGGTAATTGGAAGGAGTGTATTAAGGAGTGTACATTAATTGAATAGATGTTATTCCCAACAAAGAAAAAATAATAATTTTTTCCTCCTTGGAATCCTATATACAGCAATGCCCGGATTAGTGCGGGTTCGATTAGTGCGTTATTCGAGTTAGTGCGGTATGTACTTTGACACCAACTTCCCAATTAATGCGTGTATTAATTCGATTTAGTGCGGATTTTTAGCGCCGATTGTACGTATGGTACATACGTACGTACATACTATACTGCAGTCTGCTGAGTTAAAGCTAGGATTTAAAGAAATAGATAATGGAAGTGTTCAAAAATTGCTCCAGTCTCATGATGAGGAACTTAATGATGAAGATCTTCTTAATCTAGAACAACAACGTGCATACGAAGATCAGGATGATCGTGACGAAGAAAATGAAATTGAAACAGCAACAAAGGAATTCACAATAAAAGAACTCGACGAAGTGTTTCGTGATTTTGAAGCTGTGAAACAAAAAATAATGGATGCAGATCCTAATGTCGAGCGCACCATGCAAGTTCGTCGAGAAATGGAAAATGCGATTCGCTGCTATAGAGTAATGTACCAAGAAAAGAAGAAAAAAACTTCGAAGCAAACATCTCTGTTAAAATATTTTGTCAAAAAATAAAAAATATTTCATGCATTTTTTCGTGCACATGCTGGTACACTTTAATAAACTTATAAAACAAAAAACTGCGTCCAGTTAATTTATTACCTTCTTTATTTACATATATTTCTCAATTAAATAGGTATAAAACATTCATAATTAAAGTTTTAGTATTATTTTTCGAAATGTTGGCAACAATAACCAATTTTGCATAGATTACAGTTCCCTATTAGTGCGGTTTCACTTAGTGCGGCGTTTTTCTAGCACGCATTACCCGCACTAATCGGGGTATTGCTGTATATAGTTTTTTTTATTTAAACCCATATAAATTCAAGATATCTTTTTCGCTGGATCAGTGCGAGAGTGATATACTATAAGCAAAAATAGCAGAACAAAAAATTAGGTTCGCTGCCATAGTTATAGCTACTTAGCTTATGCAGACATAATTCTTCTGTAACATTTAAAGTGAAGGCTGAAATGTACAAGGGGCGCTCAATATATTTTGCCCCACCCTTTTTTCTTAGCTAAATAATAGGCCATGGGGCTGAAATGTCTTTTGGGCCGTAAGTTTGAACTTCCTGAGCTTCACATAACCGGATTTTTCCAGTTTGAACCTTCCCTCCTTGTATAAAATTGCTTTTAAAACACCCTTCATTAAAACTGATGGATAAAGCAGTTTCGAAAATGGCGTCTGACAGTGATGTGCGTCGTAAACAGAGAGCTGTCATCGAGTTCTTAAACGCAGACAAGGAAACAGTTGGAAATATTCACAAACGTCTACAAAACGTTTACGGAGATGATGATGTTGATAGAAACACAGTTGGACGGTGGTCTAAACGTGTGAGATCATCGGAGAGAGGGAGAGCCAGCCTTGATGATGAGCCAAGCAGCGGTCGCCCGGCATCGGCTGTGACATCTCCCTCTGTGCAAAGTGGTAACAGCACCATTCGATCAAATCGGAGCGTCACATACAAGGAGGTATCACTGGAGCTATAAATTAGTGAAGGAAGTGTGAATACGATAATTCAGCAACTGGGATAATCAAAAGTGCGCTCACGGTTTGTTCCTCGCCAACTGACTGAAGATCACAAAGCCCAAAGAAAAAAAACTGCTTCTGAGTCGTTGGTTCGATACGAGATAGAAGGGGATGACTTCCTTTCATGAATTGTGACTGGGGATGAGATTTGGGTACACTACTTTGAACTTGAAACAAAACGCCAATCCATGGAGTGGCATCATGCAGACTCCCCACGCAAGAAAAAGTTTAAAATGGCTCCCTCTGCACGAAAGGTTATGGCCACCATCTTCTGGGATATGAAAGGGGTGATTCTGGTGAACATTATGAAGAAAGGACAAACAATCAACTCAGAGTCATATATTGCTACCCTACAGAGACTCCAGAGACGTATAAAGCGAGTTCGACCGGAGAGAAAAGTGGAAAACGTCCTTCTTTTGCACGATAACGGAAGACCTTACAACAGTTTGCAAACAAGGGAGGCCATCACTAAAATGCGCTTGACTGTTATCCCACCCTCCATACAGCCCAGATCAAGCACCTTCAGACTTCCATTTGTTTGGGCCAATGAAGGATGCTATTCGCGGAAGAAACTTTCAGAGTGACGATGAGGTTGTTGAGGAGGTTAAGAAGTGGCTCCAGCGGAAGCCAGCGGACTTTTATCAGCAAGGAATAAAGGCCCTTGTTTCGAGGTGGAGAAAAGCCGTAGAAAAGGCTGGAGATTATGTGGAAAAATAAAAATTTGTAAAAAAGGTATGTAACTATTTGTGTACAAAATTTCTGGGACTTACAAGGAAACTTGGAAAGAAAAAACAAGGTATGGCAAAATATATTGAGTGGCCCTCGTAAATACACTAAGTCAGTGGCCTAGAGCATGAATTAATAAATAGGCCTTTATCATATATGGGCTATAACTGTTTTAAGCCTAATGCCCTAAACAGTGAATATATATATATATATATATATATATATATATATTCGGCACAACCTTTGAAGTGCGGAGGAATTCCTACACCAAAGTCAACTCATTAAATTTATATAATTAAAAGCTTATAAAAGAATTCAACACATTTTTATGTTTTCAATCTCTTTCTCTGCCCTTTTGTAACAGAACATATATAGTCAAAGTCAACTCATTAAATTTATATAATTAAAAGCTTATAAAAGTATTCAACACATTTTTATGTTTTCAATCTCTTTCTCTGCCCTTTTGTAACAGAACATATATAGTTCACCATCATTATCGTTATGTCGAATCACTTTTCTATATTTCTATCCTTAGTATGTAAACTGGTATTGTATTAATAATATTTGACATATGGACTATAGTCTGCCAATAAACCTTTTCACTTCATTCTCTCTCTCTCTCTCTCTCTCTCTCTCTCTCTCTCTCTCTCTCTCTCTCTTTGTATCCGTCCTGCGCATGCGCAGAGTCGACTATCGTAGAAATTTCTAAACGCCCACTTAGGTATCACTGCCCAGTCAGGAAGTCAGCGAGCTTGTGATTGGTGTACAGCTATTCGTCATTCGAAATGGGGCAGCGCAGTCTCATAAAATGGGTAATTTTCAGCTCGGCACCATATTAGCTGATATTTTGCTCGTGAATAACCACGCATTACTAGCCATTATGGACATTGCCAGTCAATCAGAACTCTATTGTTTACCAGACTTATATGAAGTTGGAGATCTTGGGTAAGCCACACACACACACACACACACACACACACACACACACACATATCTATATATCTATCTATGTTCAGCACAGGCCATTGCAGACATTTGTGATTCCAAACAGAATGATCCCGCGGAAGGACCACAACTGAAATGTGAGTACATAATTACATAATAATTTAAGTGAGTTTAAGTAGTACATTCGTTCCCTATTTTTAAAATAGATGGCCACTGCTAACGTCTGTATTTAGAATAAGTGCGCCGCAGTGTCTCGTAACTGGCGTCTTCAACGTTTCGTTCTTCGCAAACACACCGATAAATTTGGAGCGTGTGATTCGGTCACTTTCATTACTCTCTGGAGTGTATTCGCATCCATTTTAAAAGTCTGTGACTATACCTCTATACCTATCGATCTCTATTAGGGCTTGTGATTTGAGGTATACTATTACACTAATAGGTGTGTCTATCGGCTTGGCGAATTCCAATCTGACTGAGATGTTTCCACCCTCATGTGGACTTAATGTGTGTTTACACTAGCAGATAAGTCCGGGGTGATGTCAAACGGGTAAAGTTTAACTTGCTCGATGAATTCCTTCTGTGCTACGCCAATTCCTAGCTCATTGCAAGTACCAGCAATATGTGCAAGATTACTATAAGCTCTCGAGCAAAGCGGGAACACGGCTTCTGTTGAATACTCCATTTCTAATGTTCCCCCTGAGGCGACTCCATTGACGTATAGGATTATATTTTTAAGACCGAAATTTCCGAAATTAAAGGCGTTCCTTTTATATTTTCCATTCGCAGAAATGTGTTCCTGCATTCCAATTAATAACCTTTCAGGTAGAGCTCCCAGGGCCACGTTTTCTATCTGCTTCGATGCCAGCCCTGCTAGCACCGTGTATAGTTTGACCTGTACTCTGTTAATTGGGTATTTTACTGTGACGTGTAGTAATTTTTTTTCATTTTGAAGTTGTTTAGCAAAGCTTAATTTCAGTCGGCGCACGCGAAGATGTTTCCATAACACGAATCACCACGGGCTTTACGCTCCCTTCTTGGTTAGCTCACAGATTTAAACAGCTCTCAGGATTCGTACGAGTGAGCTTTATTTTCATATCGACCCCATTCACAAGCAGCTTCTCCTGGAATGTGAAGTTTGTGTGCAGGCGTCCAAAGCATTCATATATCTTCTTTTTAGAATTTGTAAATTTGTCCTTTATACAGTTCTCGTCTTTAGCTTGATAATAGCCCTCGGCAGTTAAAAAGCTGTCCTTCGCTTCTTTTGAAAAGTTGAGGGCATTTTCCAGATAGGCTCGTAGGTGATAGTAGCCTGTTCCTTCCGAGATGTTGACTTGGTTTAAATACACATCACACTGGCTGTATATAGAGTGTAGAGAGTTTGTTTCTGGAAATACAATGTATTTGTCTTCGCAATCCGTTCCATCTGAATGTGCCATACGTAGTTTAGCGTACATGTGCACTAGGCCGGGTCGAAAATGGGAAATGTTTTCATTTCTTTAAAAGTACACTATGTGAGAAGTTTCATTTTATCATCTTAACAAACTATTAAAATATTAAGCATCTGCTACCCCTGCTACCCCTAGCACATACCTCCCCTCCTTTTTTTACCGTCATATTTGCATATATTTAAATGGAAAAAAGTTATTTCTTAAAAAGTACACTATGTGAGAAGGTTTTTTTTATCACTTTAACAAAATATTAAAAAATCAAGCATGTGCTACCCTACTACCCATATCACATGCCCCTCTTCCCTTTTTTACCTTCACATTTGCATATGTTTAATGTTGTTATATGTTACATGATAAGTTGTTTGTTTAATGCTTGATATTTTTGTTTCAGATAAATAGAAATAATTTTTCAGATAAATAGAAATAATTTGCATTTGCTTTAATTATAATTTGAATTATCATAAATTATAAGTTACATATACTGTAATTTGATTTTACTTCTGAATATAAACTATGACACTAGAAGCAAGTCCTAAAATGCAGCGTTTGGATATCCTGCGGAATTCCCAGCAGCCATGACTCCTTCAAAAACAGATGTGAGACACTACCTTTTTGTGCGCCGTCGTGAAGAAGCTAAATCAAAAGGATCAGCAACTGTTAATGATTGTTACAGGGTTGTTGTAAAAGATATTAAAGACATTTGGATGAAATTTTCTTTTCCCACATTAACACCAAAGGTATCGATCTTAAAGTCAGTCGACTAATAGAAGAAGCCTCAAAATTGAAGAAGGTGCTGTTACATCGAAGAAATGAAAGTTCTGCCTTAAAAGTATCTCAGTATGATGAAATGTTTGATATATCTTCTTGTGAATGCTATGTTAAGGGAATTGATAGGAAATCTTGCAGGTGTAAGGATAAAATACCAATGGCAGAATGGGAGTCTTTTGTGGGTCAAAAACAAAGAAAAAATCAGTTAGGACCAAATGATCGCATAGCTTGTTTAACAAAGAAGATATCTTTAGCAAGAGCCCAAGAAGCACAAAACCGTCAACTAAAAGCACAAGAAGAAATGACTGAAGCCCCCAATGTTTTACCATCGGAATTTATAGAAAATACCGAAGAAGACATGGATATAAATTCAGAGAGTCAGGATGTAGATTATGAGGCCGATTTAGAATTGACTGAGAATATTCAGAACAGGCACTCCTATAAAAATCTAGCATTAACAGCAGATCGTTATCGTGAAAGTTGTAGAGCTGCAGCTGCAATAGTCAATGCAGCTTAAAAGATATGGGGATCCTTAACCACACCAACATGCTTTACATAAAGAAATTAGAAAGAGAAAGAAATCGCATGGATGAACCAAATACTTTTAGGTCTAAATCCGAAAATCTGAAGATGGAGTGCCTTGGATTTGATGGAAGGAAGCTAACACATTAACTAAAAGTGGAAAGACAAAAGAAGAACACTATATTATTGTGAAAAAACCTGGAAGCATCTATGTAGACCATGACACACCAGATAATGGAACTGCTCGCTGCATAGCAGAAGAGTTGATAACTATTATTACAGACTCGAACAGCACAGATAATATCAAAACTTTACCGTGTGATGGTACTCCTGTAAATACAGGGAAAATTGGTGGAGCCATAAAACTGGTTGAAATTCATCTTAACAGACCAGTGCAGTGATTGGTGTGCCTCTTGCATTTGAATGAGCTGCCTTTTATGCACGTCTACAAAGCCATTGATGGTAAAACAACAGGTCCAAATACTTTTGTGAATTCAATTGGGAATAAACTGAAAACGGATTTAACAAAATTGGAGGTACTAGTCAAATATTCTCGCGTAAAGGGAAACATTCAAGAAATTCCCGCAAATGTTGTGAAGGAGCGAAGCAGTAATCAAAGATATCTCTATGATATGTGTCTGGCAGTGCAAACTGGAGACACTTCTCAAGATCTGTCCACTCGATCCCCAGGTACGCTTCACCATGCTCGCTGGCTAACTCTAGCCAACAGGGTCCTTCGATTATATATCTCAAAGTCAAATCCCGATAAAAACCTTCAAGATATAGTCAGAATTATTATGCAGTTCTATGCTCCAGAGTGGTTTTGGATAAAATCTCATCCTAATGAAACTGATGGTGCATATAACTTTTGACATTTAATGTGCTTGCTTCGAAATTTAGATGAACAACATAGATCAAGCATAGAACCAGTATTAAAGAAAAACGCCTACTTTACCCACACAGAAAATATACTCATATCAATGGTAACTGACAAGAGACTAGAAATTAGGGAGCAAGCTATTCAGAAAATCATCCTTTCAAGAACAGGATTTTCAGGTACCAGAAACTTTGAGTTGCCTCGAACCCTCAATTTCCAATCTAGTGACTACACCGAGATGATCGATTGGCAAAAAGAGATCATTACTCCTCCACTGCTGCTAAACAATTTTAGCTACGATGAGCTACTACAGGCTCGATGAAAGCCATCGGAGATAGCTTCTTTCCCATGCCACAGTCAAAGTGTGGAAAGGGCAGTGAACCTAGTAACAAAGGCATGTCAGGAAAGAATAGGATATGACAACCGTCAAAGTTTTATCTTAAACTCATTAGAATCAAGGCGAAACCTGCCCAAGTTTGAATGGAAGGCCCAATGGAATGAGTAAGAAACATATGAAAAAAAATTTCCTAATGATATTGAAAATTTCTTCCCTTTTGATGTGATAAAGAACAACGAAAGAGTGAATTAAATTTTAGCACATTATTATGCCTCTAATTTTTTTCTTCTGAATATATTGTTGTACTTAATTAATTTTCCTAATACTGTACAGTGTACATTATTAAATAAAATATTATACGTTAATAAAGATTTATGTCATCAAAAAAACCTGAATGTAGAGTAAGTCTCGTATAAATGGAATATTCTTCAGTTAGGTAAAAAAGTGAAAAATTATGCCAGGGGTAGGAGGCTTTGGACAACGAAAATAATTTAGGAAGGGGTTCCTGTGTTCCATTCAAACCCCTCACAATATGTAGCTGTGAATCACGAGTTCTATAGGGGCACTCGGGGAGCTAATGGTGTTCAACGGATTAATTGTAATAAATTCACTGTGCTCAATAGAAACTTGAGTTGGGGGCATGTCAAAGAGGGATAGCTCCGATTTACAGCATTGCGAACTACTCGGATGGATGAAACGAGCCATGACGTGTCAGAAATAGTGGCACCTCTCTCGGCAATTAGTAAACAGCCTATGATTCATGAGGGCAATATCCTTAGCTTATATCAGTTAAAAAAAATGATTAATCATAGGTTTCAATCGCTTACTGTAGAACACTTCTTTTTTTTTATATCCTTTTACGTTTAACATCACGTGCTGGTAACATCTTCTTCTTCTTCCGGACAGGCCTCTTCTTCTTCCCACCACCACGCATTTTTCTCTTTGCATCTTTGATGATTTCATCCCGTGTACGATTTAAGTGCCTTTTTAGAGCTTTTTTAGGCTTAGCCCCCTACATTATGTCTTCTACCGTGTTAAGATCTGATTGTAACGCTTTCCTTCCGAGATATCTGGCACCCCTCTTCAGCAGCGGGACAGCCGTACGCAGTGTGGTTGAAAAAATGGATCCAAATACACTCCCGCGCTGGTATCTCACCACTCGATAGACTGTGAAAGGCCTTCGGGTCATTATAGCACAGTGCAATGAAAATGCAGCTTCACTGTTACGGCGTTACGCCCTCGTCATCAAATGGTAAACTTTTCCCCTCCATCGTTCTTATATATAGTATATTGAGATATTCGTTCATAGATTAGTTGCGACATTGACATAATGAGGTTTGTCATATGTAATGCTCAAGCTCATTCCTCTATGATTGGGTATATGAGCGATACGCAGCAGGCGCGCATGGGTATCCCCAACAAACTGATGTTCCACGATATTGCTGTAAATATAGCACATGTCTGGGGCAGGGTAGCCATCGCTCAACTTCTCCAATTTCAGCTATTACATCAGACTGCAAAAGTCATGTTGTGTTTTTTGAAAGGTATCTCTTCGGAGGGCTGCACCATATCAGCCCTTGGCTATAATTTTGAACAGCTCTTTGTCTTTAATATTTCTACTAAGACATCAACACATGGAACGGCGTGCCTATGTTTACGACTTCAAAAAGTAAATCGTCGGTTAGGTATGAATTTTCAAGACTTATTTAAACCCCACACAATATCCGAAGCTATGTCATAATGGCCGAGCCCTAGTGTTATTTTTTACTATAGTACTGTGTCCCACTGAACAAGACTGATCGCATAGTATCATCTAAGGTTAGGCCTAATTTTTCACACTCGTCGAGTCTTCTAAGAATCAGGAAAACGTCCGGTTCCTTTTCAACACTTAAAAACTTGGTAGCCAACTGAAATTCGTAAATTCCAACCTCATATGATTCACGACCCAATCCTATGGGGCAGTGGAGTTATGTTACAAAGTTGGCCAGAGTGTTGCCAGGATGTACAGAGAGAGAAGATGATGGGAGTGTGACAAAGAAGTGGTTAGGCGCCATGTTGTATACTACTTAAGCTTCATTATTGCATCAGCTTTTATATAGGTGTTGAAGCTTTCTGGGTACCCTAGCCATTTCACCATGTACATTTTTCTCTTTCCTGATCCTTTGCTATCTAAATTTTTTCAAATTTAAACACATTTTTTCCAAAATTAAATGTCACTTTCTGCAACTCCTATCGGTAAAAGCCTCCTGAAATTTCTTCCCCATTCAAATCTTCAACGTAATAAAGCATTATCTCGTCTTTAGGTCTCATGCTCTAACTTTAAAAATCTCACGTGTCCAGCCTTGTTCAAATCCCTTTGCGAATTTATTACCCGAACACGACAGCCTTACATAATCATTGATTTTGAAATGCGCAGAGTATGGTGTTACTATACGAGTGTCTTTTCTCACCTCACGCTCTGTGTGCATGCCTCTTTCTAAAATTTCGTTAGGTGTTGTCCCAAGCGCACGGTGGTGTGAACGGTTGTAAGATGAGGCTAGCGAATCCAGAACCTCTATATATCTGTGTGTTTATATTTGTGAAATAGCGGTGCATACGTTCCGTTATGGTACGTTGAACTCTTTCAGCTAAAGAGACCTCATGTATTGAAATTGCTAGTGTAGTAACTGATATTAAACTCTGTCAAACATGCTCTGAAAAGCTCGACCTATAAATTCTTTCCCCATGTCCGTACAAAAATAGCCAAGAATCCTGTTTTCTTTCAACATCAACGTTTTGGTGGCTTTAGCAACTGTTTCAGACGATTTATTTTTCAGGAGAATTAGCCACAGATATGTAGAGAATATATCTATTATGAATAGGATGTAGAGGTAAAATCCGCTTGCCAAATAGAGTTAATCGAGGCAGCTGTTGTCTTGGCTGTTTTAAACCTTTTTCTCACCGGCTTATGGAGTGTATAAGCATCCTGCTCTCGCAAAAAGCTCTCAACATCTTTTTTCGTACTCCCTCATTAAAAACACTTCTGTACAGTCTACCAACGCCGCCGTTGGAGGTTGTGGTAGAAATGTCATAATAACTTAATATGTTAGCCATTTGCGTATTTTAGAGGTGCGCGGGGAGGGTTTACCGTTGTTGTTTGGTTTCTTCTTTCTCCTCTTCAGAGATGCTACCGCTGATGGCGTCCTCAGTTGTGGCACACGTGAGGCTTGCTCCAAGTCTTTTAACCTGTTCAGATTTCCTATCAATGTTTTGGGGACATTTATTTGTTATAGTCTTGCTTTAATATGCTTCCATCCTGATAATGAGGGCAGGGCCGGATTAAGGGTTTCGTAGTCCAAGGCTGGACTGCGTGGACTTCAACAAATCTTTCCAATATACCGGTATTAGAAAAAGTACTCGACAAATATAGATGCTTTATTAAATGAGATTACATATTTTTCATTTGTAATTGAGTATAATATAGATAATTTTAAGAGATTAAATACGATAGGTCTCCATGAGAAAATATATATATATACACATATACATTTTTAACTGCAAACAACACACAGTATAATTAATGTAAAGAACGACGCTTGTGTAGAAGAGCGTTCTGCACAAGATGAGGAGGGAGAACGAACAAATGAAAAATGAGGTACCTCATTTTTTTCATTTGTTCGTTCTCCCCCCTCATCTTGTGCGGAACGCTCTTCTACACAAGCGTCGTTCTTTACATATATATAAATTGCACACAGTAAAGTAAATTGTAAAGCAAACAAACGTAAAGTATTAAAATTGTAAAGCAAACAAACGTAAAGTAAATTGCCCACAGTAAACCGAGCAAAAAGTCGGACATTGAAAACATCTAACGGTTTAACCTAAGTGACCTTATCTTTCTAGCTTTCTTTTAGGAGAACACCTTAATAATCTCTGAAAAATCCAAACTGCGAGCCAAATCACTCTCAGTCGGGATGAGTGCTAGTGCAGATAAGCGAGATTGTCCCAGGGTTGATCGATAACAATTCTTGACTCTCTGTAGAGTCGAAAATGATTTCTCTCCTTCGGAGTTAGTACCCAACAAGCATAAATAAATATGTAGAGCTACGTAGAGGTTTGGGAAAGTCGCGGTCATCATGTGCTGCAAAAGAAATTGTAGCACCTGCTCTGCCGAATTGAGGGACACCTCAGAAATACTGTATTTGGAGAAAGCAATGACTTCATCACCGAGATCTAGCTCTATATCACTCCCTAGGTCTACTCTACAGTCTACACAAATAAAATGGAAAACAACTAGACAAACACCTCTACTTCAAGGTCAGATGACAACTGCCAGAAAATCTGCTAGTGTTGTTGAAAATTTTTTTTTTTTTCGTAGGCCACACTTTTTCCTAGGCCAAGGCTTTCAGCCTTTAAGCCTTCTGGTTAACCAGGCACTGGATGAGGGTCTATCCCACTTTCTCACCAGATCATGGACGATGTCAACGATATTCGAGCCTTGTACCTTTGTTCCTTCAACAATGACCTCACCTGTATCGGTCCACTGTATATTGGGGTTTCCACTCAATAGATTATAACGACTTAAGCCTTTATTCCTCAATGTATGTGCGAGACTACTTTTTAATACATGCTCGATATGTTGTGGGGTCTATCCGTTATTCTTTGACTGGTCATTTCTAGCCGCGACCCTAGGTCCTATGCCTCCAGGTTCAGCGTCGTCTGTGCTGTGCCTAATAACTACGGAGACTTCTGTCGGAGTCTTATAATTTTCGTACTCATGAAGAAGTTTCTGCAGAGCTTCTTGGTATAAGATTCTTTTCTAATCAGGTGAATTTTCACTGTTTAATAGATCTAACAATTCACTTTCCATTCTTTTAAGCCTGCTTTTATGGGGTTCTAGAACCGTATCTGGACTCTTTGAGCTTTGTAGTGAAGCATACACCTCGTGTGGAATCACGACTACTTTCTTCATTATATTAATCTAGTCAGTAAAGGCCCCAAAACTGAAAATAAGATGGAGAGGAATGATCCTCCTCTTTGTACAATAATTCGTTTTTTTCTTCCCAACAGTTTAACTTTTATTATGTTCTTGTAATGGCGTAGGCGAGCCTTCTGAGGGGGTTTCATTGGTACATTACATTTTATAACATTAAGACAGATTTCACAGATGCATTTTAAAAAGTCCGAGTCGATATTTTTAACAAACATCTGCTGCAATGAATGCCAGTAGTAGTCACTGCTAGATTTTTATTAATTCATGGTATTTCTTTAGCCTCTTTGTCATTCTGGAAGATACACCGTTTCAGGCTCGTTTGGGAATATATTCGTTCTTAGAAGCACCCTAAACGTGTTTCGCGGATGAAGATCAAAAAGCAAATATCCGTAATGTTAGGTTGTAACTTCTTTATAAACTTCCCAAAAATCTTTACTCTGATTCGGGAACATTTAATTGGCTAATACCCAAATTTGTGACACATCTCTACGTTCTGCGAATAAGACTAGATATTGTGTATTTAACGACACATCTCGCATGCATCTATTTTTGAAAAATGGATTCTGGTTGATGAAGAATACGCTTATGTTAGGTACAGTGTTCTCCCACCATTTTGTCTCGGCAAACGTTTTATTCATTTTTAACATGAGATCGTCAATTACAATGACTGTATGTTCATTTCCTTTTAACGAATTAACGTCATATACATCATATACACCTTTGTGGAACAAAATATCACCTTGGTACTCGTTGAATACTGACTAGTATGTCGAATAGTATCATGTGACTTTATGCAAAATATTTTGAGAACTTCTCCCCTTTATCTTTAATGATTTTAAGCATAATCACATTTTTGCCACATCCTGTAGGGCCAGATATAATACATGTGGATGGGCTCGTGAACCTGAATTTTTCCACAGAATCCATCTCTACACGTCACACTCCTAAGTGGAGCATTTACAAAATATAATAAAATTTTAAGTGATGTTCCTTATATTCTACAGTCTTGTCTTTCTTCTTCCTCAGAATCATGAATGAGGATGAGGTGCAGCATCATGTACCCATCATCGATATTACAGATTACTCCGATAAAAGTGTAGTTGTGGCTACAGGCTCCACCCCCGCTAGCAAACCTCCACCAACGCCAGCTGTAGCGCCCCCACGCGACAATTCAAAGGGGAGGCATTATGATGAATCGCCTTCCACGTCAGGTATAAAGCGTGCCAGGAGTGCACCGGTTGTTAGACTCCCAGTAATACAGTCCCAACCCTCTACGTCTTACGATACGCCCCCCACACTAGCTCTTTCGTCAAATAAAAATGTGCCCCCTTATTCCTGCTTAATTCCTTCGCACCCTCCACAGCAGCAGCAGCTTCTCGTTCTGTAGAGGATGGTATAACATTCGAGTTGGTGCGCACCGCCATCCCGACCCTAGACCTGACTAGAAATCGGTATATAATCAGGGTTGACCGTGGAGCCATGTATAGCAATGGTGTTGAACACGGTCTACGACGCGTAGTTGAACGTATTGTGAAGTTTACCCTTCAGAACAGCGACGGTCGTGAAGTCAGGACGAGATTGTCCTTTGGGTTCGGGTCAGATGACGGGGATGTAGATGATTTTTGGGTAGTAATACCATACAGACGTTTGGCTGCTCTAGATATAGAATATATTTTGGGGCGTATAATGCAGGCCTCTCAAAGTAGTACAACCTTCAACATGGACAGTTTCACGATAGATCTTGGTTGACCGGGTATTCCGTGTTGCGGGACATGCGACCACACTTTATACTCTTAACTTCAATTCGCAGGCTATTTACAGAAGGCATATAAACAACGAGCGTGGTTGCGGCTTTATAAAAGTAGCCTTAGCCCATATGTTTAATGTACTAATTATCTTGGGCAAAAAAATTTGGTTGCCTACAGTTGTGCAGTGTGCTCGTAAACTGGCTTCAGATTGCAAGCTTGAGTTTGACTATAATATGGGTCCTGAAGAGCTGAGAAGGGTAGAGGAGGAAATGAATATTCGTATAGTTGTATTTGGAATGGATGATCGTCGTAGGACTGTGTATGCTTTCAAAAGCAGTGTGAGAGACCGTACAAGACCCCTACTTATTTTAGGGCTGTCAGGGTGAACGTATCTCCCTATCCGTAATATAAGGTACCTTTACGCGAGTTATGATAAAAGTCGAAAATATGAAAGGCATCATGGTTTGTGTAAGGGATGCCTCAAGTTTGCGGATGATATAGTGAAACATTGTAAGGATTGCCACAAGGTGTGTGAGCAGTGTAAAAGCTCCAAATGTGAAAGTCGTGTAGGTGAAGCTGAGAAGAGGGACTGTAATGTGTTTCGACGCACATTTTTCAATAATAAATGCTTTGAACTCCATAAGTCAATTGGTACTTGTAGGAAAATGAGAATCTGTGAATGTGGTATATTTCATATGATGGATAATTGGAGGAAATTCACGCATAAATGTGATGAAATTCACTGTTCTTCATGCAATAAGAAATATAATGAAGATGGTATAAAGCATGTATGGTATATGAAAGATGCTAAGCCTAAAAATAGACCTCGTACAACTGTGCACTACGATATAGAAACATATACAATTGCTAAAACCAAAGAGGTTATTCCACATCTACTTGTAAGCCAGACTATCTGTGATGAGTGCATGGAAGTCGAGTGTGATGAGTGTCACAAATGTGGTAAACGAACAAACGTTTTTAAAACGATCGCACACGACAACCCCGTGAAACTCTTTGTGTCCTATATTGTCAAGTTAGCGAACAAGTTAAAAAAATGACTGTATATTCTTGCCCATAACGGAGCAAAATTTGAAACACAATTCCTTTATAAGGAACTGCTTGAACACGAGTCATCGGAGATATTTACAGCCGACCCCTTGAAAAGAGGAAACAAACTTAAACAGATGCAAATAAGAGGTAATGTTCAGTTTAAGGTGTGAATAATAAGACACTTTATTATTCACACCTTGTAAATTAGAAAAGCTACCCAAGGTGATGGGCGGAGCCGCCGAAGTTTCAAAAGTCTATTTCTCATACACTTTCCTCACTAGCGACACTTTAAATTACTTAGGACTACTCCCCCCCCCCAAACAGTACTTTAATTATACCAACATGAGTGATAGTGAGCGTGAAGATTTTAACCTCTACTACAACAGTTTTAATGAAGATATTACTTACAATTGCGCTATTGCGTGAATGATGTGCTGCATGTATGCTAAGAGTATGTTTTCAAGCCTTTAGAAGGATGTACATAGACCGTTTCAACTGCGAACCGCTACAAGTCGCAACCACGATCGCCTCATTGTGCTTTACGGTGTTTAAGAACAATTTCATGCCTAAAGACACCTTAGCCGTCATTCACAGAAAAACCTACGCATGGGCATAAGGCTATTTACTGGCTCATACACCTACAGCAACAGACCGGCATAAAACCGGCCCGCATAAAACATGTCTGCAACACGGGGGAAGTACCCATTAAGGTCAATGGTCGTGTATTTTGGGTGGCTGGTCTAAGCGAAGACCGTGCCACTGGTGAGAAGACTGTGTACTCCTTTAACGGTTGCTGGTAGCATGGATGCCCACGTCCTGATTGTGGAATCGTAGGCGATATCCATGATAGATCTCCTGCCGACAATCTTGCATGGACCCGCACCCGCGATCAGCTTATAGGCTCCCACTTCACTCACAAGGTCTTGTGGGAGCACGAATATGATGCACGGATAGAGACAGATGGGGAGTACCGTGAAGAAATAAACACAATCAAACGTTCAATGGTGTTGGATCCTCTCAAATGCGGTGATAACTTGTTCGGAGGGCGTACAAACCCATTCAAACTATACTTTCCACCTGCAGAGGGCGTGAAACTCCATTAATACGACTTCTGTTCTTTATACCCCTATGTGATGAAGAACAATCCGTACCCCGTAGGAGAACCTGAAAAACTGGTGGGACCCACGCTGCCCACCTTCGAAGAGTTCTCAGCAAATTTGAACGAGAACTATTTCGGTCTTTCTTTCGTAGACTTGTTACCCCCTCGCGACTTATGGATGCCGATCTTATCCGTTGTTATAGACTACAAGCTCATGTTTCCTCTGTGCGTGAAATGCGCAGACGAGAACCATGGGTTCTGTAATTAAACAAACCAACGAACGGAAGATCAGAGGAGTATATACAAGTCCTCATATATGAACATATATGAGGTGTGGAGGTTTCAGAAGCTACCCAACCTTTTCACGCCGTATATAAACTTTTTTGAAGGATAAGGTAGAAACATAAGGGTATTCGCGATGAGTTGAGACCGAAAATGAAAAATCGGCGTATATTCAGCGCTACCGTGATCGGGAAGGGATACAACTTGGCCGGTCCCAAATTGTAAAGAACCCTGGGAAGCGCTTTAGTGCAAAGTTGTGCCTAAATAGTCTTTGGGGGAAATTTGCACAGAATACCGGAAAGAGGGACGTCCATTTAGCCCAAAGTTATAACGAGGTGTGGGATTATACCAACGCTTCCGATAAAGAGGTCATGGAGATCGTGAATATGGGTAATACGTACATAATAAAGTACAACATTACTGAATTTGCTGCTACAGATACATCACGTCTTATAAACATACCTGTAGCCAGCTTCACAACAGCATACGCTCGCATCAAACTTTGGGGCTTACTGCATTCTCTTGGACAGAGCGTTCTGTACGCAGACACAGTTAGTGTGATATTCACAGAGAGGTAGGGTGAATACCTGCCGCCTATTGGAGAATTCCTCGGAGAATTGACTGATGAAATCAAGGATGAGTATGGTGATAGTGCCTACGCTGATTCTTTTGTATTAACAGGTCCAAAAAACGTATGGGTTACGGGTGAGGGTGGGGGAGGAGATGCGATATATCGCGAAGGCGAAAGGCATCACGCTTAACCAGGCGAACCGTCGGATCGTTAACTTTGATTCGCTGAAGGAGCTAGTGTGCTTAGAAGATGAGGGTGATCAACCGCCCCAACTGACTGTAAGGACCCACAGTTTTCGGACAGAGAAACTGGGGTGTGTGAAAGAACTTAGGGGGACGAAAGTGTGTCGTAACACATATAGGAAACGCTACCAGGTGCTTGGCACCTACGATACCGTACCCTTTGGGTACCATAGCCCTTGAATGTTTTTTTTATACAGGGTGTCCCATAAGTCTGGAACCAAAGGGCAAAATGATAAAGACAGCAATAAAAACAGCTTTTATTCACAGAACGTGTTCAATGTGTTCACCATTATTATTGATACACGAATGCAGACGAGATATCCAGTCAGCAAGCACACGGCGAATGGTATCAGGAGTGATGGTGTTACATGCGTCGATGATACGCTCCCGCAAATGTGCAACACTGTTAAATCTGTTAAATTCCTCAGCGACCTCCCTCTGACTCCGATTTCCTACGAGCAGAATTACCTGGATGCGTTCTTCCTTTCTCAAAGACATCATGGGCACTCGCATAAACGGGAAAACATGAATTACTTATTTTATCCTATGGTTCCAGACTTATGGGACACCCTGTATATATATATATATAATATATATATATATATATGTGTGTGTGTGTGTGTCATTTATTTGATAACGATATGTTTATTTATTTATTACGCGTAGCTGAATATATTCCATGAATTAGAGACTCATTATTTGTTGATATGTTTATTTATTTAAAATAAATTGTTTCAATTAGCGTTTCATTTTCTCTTCGTGTGTGTGTGTGTGTGTGTGTGTGTGTGTGTGTGTGTGTGTGCAGGAAAAGGCTAAGCATCGCGCACTGTATGACCGATCAAGGGGTCACGTGACTCCGACCGTTAGCTGATCATATCTCTGCACTGCGTCCTCAGTTGACCCCATCAAGCCCTGAATCTCAGACGTGTATTTTGAAGAATTCTCGCCTAGACGGAAAAAGTGATGGCTACCTTTGATATTGCGTGCTCGACATTTATGAAGTGGTATTCGATAAAGTCCACAGGTGTGGTGAACACTGAAAGAATCCCGAGTCCTCCCTCCTTTGATGCTTTTAAGGCCATATTGAGCTGAGCGAAGCGTGAGGAGCAGGAGGTTCAAATACTCTACGGTTATTCTGGCGAGAGCATTGCGGGCTTTCGTGGCTCGAACGATGTGATGGACTACGTCGTAGGACTAAACTGTGTAAAGGCGCACATACACCGCGAAGTGAAAGAAGCATCACGTGCAGAAGAGAAGCAACGGGTATGGGTAGTGAGTCTTGTTGACGAATGGTATGACAAGCGGTATTATGTCATGATACATCACACCGAGTACGCATACCTTGCGTCTGAGAATGTAAATCTTGTTATCATGGACAGTCCAAAATATTTTTATCATTACGTTCATATATATCATGATGAGGTTAGCAGTGAGGTTGTGGCTAAAGGCCTGTGTGAGTTTTTAATAGAGTTTAGGGATGAGTATCGCTTGCTAAGCAAAAAGGACAGATATGGACACATGTTTCTCTCAAATAGAGCGCCGGAGTGTTAATAAAATGTGAGTAGTTCGAGAAAATACAATGTTGAATACCCCTGAATGAAGTTGTATGGTTTCGATAAAAAATTAAAGCCGTTATTACTTCATGTAACAGAAAAATTCTGATTGGCCGACATAATGGGATACAAGTATTCAAATGACTCTTTCATGTTGGAGCAAGCCCGTGCACGAATCACTAACCCTTGGTATGACGCGCCCATGTGACTCATCCCCCCGACACCTCCAGCCGAGCCAAACCGCTCGCCGGCTGCTCATAGTCACCTCAGAGCTTCACACGACTGGACGTACACTCCTCAAAATAGGAAACGATGGAGCTTCCGTTGAGCAGTATACTCAATGCCGTATACGATGTGTCCGCGACGAAGTCAGTGCGTGTGTTCAGGCATAAAAGCGGCGCTGTTAACTATGTACTGGAAACGCGTTGGAGACAAACAAACTCTGGTATAGTGGACCGGCCAAAATTAAAAAATCGACTTTGAACGGCGTTTTTTTAATAGCCGGCACACATACTAAATCAATGCACCTGTCGGTGAGGAATAAAATGCAGGTGGATGCCACTCTCGCTTTTGGCTTTGAAGGTCATTTTCGAGGTCAAACTGTGTAAAAAATTATATTTTCGAATTTTAATTTAAAAATAAAATATTCTGAGCGAAGTGGTTTGACCAAATATTTCATTTTTCCACACTTAGTGATAAAGAAGTATGATGACACGCTTATTCCATCCGAATTACCAACTCAAGGTCAAATTCAAGTTAATCACGACTGAAATTGTGCTAAAAATTTGTGATATTTTATTTTAATTGGCGAAAAAAAACATTGAGCAAGTCTGTTTGTCAAAATTTATTTTAACATGATTAGTGCCAAACAAGTTTGATGGCATAAATTAAGTACTCACAGTAACAGAATTATCACGACTAAATCACAAAGCAGTAAATATAGCCCGATAACTATACAGTTTACACACTAGTAACATCTACAAGTTCACGTTTCTTGATGAACAGCACCGAAATGCTGCACTGACAGTCACAATTGTGTGGATTGCAATCACTTAAGAACAGAGTTATTAGTTCCTTACAGCACATTCCAGCTTCTCTCGATTTCAGCCCGGAAGAGAGACATAGATCTACTGTCCAGCTGGGTTACAGCAACCGCTGTCGACACAACCACAAGCTGTCGTACACTTCATTATTTTCCTGAAGCAGTTGCATCTAGCTGTCTTGCACTTTTTCTTGCAACCACAAGCACCAAGCTCCAGGCAGGCTTCAGGGATTGGAGGAAGTCTTGTCCACACTGGTAGGAGGCTCCCATCTTCCAACTTCCAGGCTGAAGTATCCACCGGAGCTTCAACATCTACGTGCTCTTTGTCAGCCTGGAGCCATAGTTTAGCCTGATAGTTTGCCCGCTTTGCTTGGAGCTCCAGGGCATCCTTTGTCGGTGGGAGCATTTCCAGAGTCTTCTTGGCCTTCCCAAAAAGGTGAACTCTGGCGTCATCAACTGTGTGTTGTTCCGGGGTGCCATACAAATGACACACAAACTTCTCAACATCTGCGATATCCCCATCTCGACCAATGGCGTGCAGCAGGAGTGGGTGGTCACTGAACAATTTCCAACACTTCTTTTTCCATGACCACTGAAGGACGAGACTGTGTCACACCCGGTCAAAGCGTGGAAGCTGACCAGGTTGTCCCTGACTGGGGGCGACAAATTCTTGAATACATCGTGCACAGGGTAGCAACTTCGGTTCTTGGCCGTTTGGCACAGCATTCACACTTCAGCGACCTTGGTGCAAACGAAGTGAATCAGCAGCACCATTACATCAGTATCTCTGCACACTACCAGTATTCGTTCATAGCCCTGGGACACTGCATCATATGAGTGAAGGATGAACCTGGTGTCCGCCTCTTCATGGTTGCTATGCAGTGGAACGTCATGTCGCCTGGTTGACCGTACCTTCAGTGGCTTCAGAGGAGCCACCCCCTGTCACCAGCTGACATCTTTCTTGAAGATCTTTGCCCTTCTCAGTGATGACGTTAGACAGAAACAAGGCTAGGTCAGCCTTGTTTTTATCCAGGGCCATGAAGTTTTTCCCCACTGTGGGCCATCAATGACTTTCCGAATCGGTTTCTTCTTGCTTGCACGCTTTGTCCTGGTAACTGCTTTGATCGATCCTTCCCCTGCGTACCAATCAAAGATGACATCAACTCTTGTGTGTTCATTGAAATAACTCGTCACGGCCTTGAAGAACACTTCAGCATAGTCGCCGAATGTCTCACAGCCGCCAGGCTTGCCAAGAGCTTGGATGAGTGCATGGCCATCTATCATCACACAGGTCTTCAGATCAGAGGTTGGAACCTCTGAGCTTATGGTCTGCTGAGCCATCAGGATGTTCATCAGCTCAGAATTCGATGTCAAATTCATATCTCCTCCTGCCTTCGTCAGACTAAATGGGACTGGGGACATTTCATGCTTTAAGACGTTCACCATCTCCACCATGGACCTGCGGTCGCGGCATTCAGGAGCCACTGTAGTAGCTTTCTGTCAGCTTTGAATGTCTTCTGCATGTTCTGCTTGATGGAAACTGTAGCTTTGTACACATCAGCGAAGGTTTTCGGCAGATGTTTCTTCATCGTTTCATGGAAGCCTACTATCTGTTCAATCAGTCTCTCCTTCATGAAACCGATTACATGCTGCTTTCCTCGATCCTGAGCTGTCAGCAGGTTCTCCACAACATCTGTTGTTGCAGTGTCTTTGGTTGCCAGTGAAACAAGTGGGATGTTAGTGTGCGGCATCTGTATCTCCTGCTTCACTCACGTGAACTCTGAAGACGTCAAACTGCTTCAACTGCTGAACTAGCTTCATGACATCATGAGCGTCACGCCTAGTGCGAGAAGGTAGACTGTCAACCCGAGTGAAGGTGGCTTCCCCACCATCATCTTGAAGATTGAAGAGGCATCTTGTGTCTTGAGAGATGCGTGACCGCTCTGACCATGTGATGCAGAACCTGTCTCTTGCTTGGTCATTCTTTGTGATGCCGATGATACCATTGTGTATCTTGCATGTACGATTTATCCATTCGGTTGCCTGATCAGCTGGAACTTCGTTGAAGCGCTTCGCCGTCCTCTTGACGACAAAGTTCCTATTACAGAACTCTGCATGAACTTCTGGTGCTGACTTCTCAAGACCTCTCATATCAGCCAAGTAGATCGGCCCCCAACGTGCATAGTTTGTGTGGTCATAGATAGTTAGCCAAGGCAGCATTGCAGCAAAGGCTTCTATGATAGATGCCATTATTTGTACGTTGTGTATAAATCGCGACCAGCCATGCATTGATATGCGATTGATGTAGAAGAATAAGTCTGATAATAACGTACTTGTCACGACGCGAAGCCGTTTCATCTTCGACAGAATGTTTGAAATCGTCGGTTTCCGCAAGTTAAAGCCTATATTAGACGCACGTGTTACCGATATGCTTTATTTTGAC
Organism: Bathynomus jamesi; assembly: GCA_023014485.1. Classification (NCBI taxonomy): domain Eukaryota; kingdom Metazoa; phylum Arthropoda; class Malacostraca; order Isopoda; family Cirolanidae; genus Bathynomus; species Bathynomus jamesi. The sequence continues at coordinate 1,039,726 of JAJOZX010000839.1, forward strand.
ACGGTTCTTGAATGTAGGACTGAACAAGGCGAGAATGGTTTGGAACTGGATGCGTATTTAAAAGGTATAGACTATTTGAAATATCTTGAATTTTGGTACAAAGGACTTGAGCGGGACAGGGCTGAGCTCACCTACACTATTGACCCTGAAGAGCTATTTCTTTATATAACGAGCAGCTGTCGGCACGAATTAGAAGATTATTTCAACGGCCGATATGCGTTGTGAAGAAGAGTATACAGTTGAAAAGCTCGGATTGGAAAGAATAAACCCTCGATTGGAAAGGAGTATTTATAAACTTGAATTTAATAATGATGTTCTAGAAAACAATGCCCTATTTGTGCGTGCTTTTGATTGTATTCTATCCGTGTTTAAAGAGAGTGATAATTTGCCAGGTAATTGTAAAGTGGGCACATAAATAGTGTTAAACGAATTTAAGGCCCTTTACATTGAGTATAGGCATCCGCGTACTTTGAGTGGTGAAATGTAAAATCGTATTTTTTGCATAGTACAAAGCAATGATGTTATTACTGTAGACTCGAGCACATGCGAGTTTAGTATTTTAATTAAGCACAGAAGAACATAAAGCACGTGTATTTTGATGTATATATATATATATATATATATATATATGTTGCCTATTATTTTGAAGTTTATATATAAGTGTGTATTTGCTCATACATATATTAAATGTGTATATACATTTCTCCTGAACTATTATTATTTTTGATGCTTATATATCATACAAGTGTGTATTTGCTCATACATATGTTAAATATGTATATAGATTTATACTCTACTAATATTATTATTTAAGAATATATATATATATATATATGTATATATATATATATATATATATATATATATCCTTCGTTTAAAGTGTGTAATTTTTGCTGTATAGAATTCTTCTGAACTATTTTTGTTTGTATATTTATTTCCTATATATTCCCTGTATGTTAAATTATTTCCAATAATTCGACAAAATAAACAGAATGATATTGTTATGTTTTATTATTCAATAAATGATAGAAACAAGTGCCAAATGGCTGGTTACACCTTCTAAGCCAACTGATGCTGTCAAGAACATCTCCATTAATATATACACTAATTAAATAAATAGCGCAATCTGGCAGTACAAAAGTTATTAATATATATATATATATATATATATACGCCTTTCTAAACAGACCATTTACAGCCAACTGTGAGGTCAAGAGCAATCATTATACGTCAGGGTTTCCAGGCGAAGGTTGCTCTCTCTCCCTTCCTCCTCCTCTCTCTTAGCTTAGGTTTGGGTGGTAGCTTGAGGGTAAACTATTCCCCCTTGCTTGCATATCCTCCTCCCTTTTCTTTTGGTGGCACTGGCATCATGGGGGAAGGGGGTTGGCACCTTGCGACAAGGAGTGGAAGGGGGTTGGCACCTTGCAACATTTGATCAACATTACAATTGCTCTGCACTCGTCCATTTTGCGGTCACACTACTATTCCCATTATTTTACTAGCCGTTGTAATTTTGATGTTATTGTGCTCTGAATTCTGCATCCAACGACATTATTACTCCAAGGTCCCTGACTTGTGGATTTGGTGTAATCTGTCTGGCTTGCAGAGTTTTGTGTCCTTTATTTTGTAGCTCCTTGTTAATACCATATGTTAGAAGTTGGAATTTTTCTTCGTTGAACTTCATATTGTTGTCTTCTGTCCACTGGAATAATGTTTCAATGTCGTTTTGTAATCTTTCTATGTCACATTCGTTCAATATTTCCTTGCATATCTTTGTGTCATCTGCGAAACATGATACAATACTGTCATTGATATCTGCATCAATATCTGCAATCATTATTATGAACACCAAGGGAGCTAATACTGTTGCTTGCGGGACAGAGCTCTCTGCTTCCGAGACTTCCGATTTAACTCCATTAACACCACTCTTTGTGTTCTTTGCGTCAAGAAATTAAATATCCATCTTCCTAGCTTTCCAGTAATTCTTGTATTCTTAAGTTTATGTGCTATAATTCCATGGTCACATTTATCGAATGCTTTAGCAAAGTCAGTATATATTATATCTATGTTTTGTCCTCGACACAGTGTTTCCAATATTTTCTCCTGGTGGTCTAATAGCTGTGATAGGCATGATCTTCCATCCCTGAAACCATGTTGATTTGGGTTGTATAAGTTCTTTTCTTATACTGTATGTTGTTGTTGTTGTTGGTTAGCCGATCAGCCCACCCTGATCGAGCAAGCCGGCGGCACGCAGGTAACCGATCGCCCTCTCCGGAGTGGACCAGAGGTTCAGCGCACTAGTGATGTTGTGTTGTGTTCTGTATTGTGCTAGAGCGGTACAGTCTGTCATAATGTGTTCAATTGTTTGTGGTGTGTCCTGGTACAGGTGGCAGGTGTCGTTTGTAGAGTTGTCTAATCTGTGTTTATATGTCTGTAAGTTGGGGTCCACATCGGAATCGTGCTATGTTAACTCGATCCGATCTGCTCAGGCTGATCCCTGACCTGTCAGTGGGTGGCGGCTTCGCACCTAGGACCGCATTCGGACCGAGTCGTGTCAGTGCTTTGTGGGTTAGGTGTGTGTGTGTATGTGTTTTCTATATTGTGTGGTGTCTGTGGGGCGTGGTATGGAATGGAGTATTTGGCTATAATGTCTCTCTGGTGTTACCTTAATGGTGCGAGGTGTTGGTGCATGATTGTACATGTAGTGGCAAGGGTGTTGTGGGTTAGTTGTCGATGCTGCCATGAATTGTGTTCCCCTCATGTCTAAATGTTCCCTAACTTTCAGTATTTTTGTTTCTGTGTGCAGGTGTTCGATTGGTGTTGTTTGAGTACATCCTGTAATGATAGGAAGTGCGTTGTTTTGTATTGTCTGTAACGTGTTTATGTGTGTGTTTGGGATAATGGGTGCCCAGCATGGGTTAGCATAGTCCATAACTGAGCAAATATATTGTTTGTATATGAATGATGTTGTTTCGTGCTTGTGTCCAAAGTTTGTGCCTGTTAGTACCCTAAGTGAGTACTGTATGTAGTAGGTAGTTTTGCCTCTAATTATACGTTCAAAGCACTTTATAAGGTAGGAGGTGAGAGCTACCGGCCGATAATTCTTGGGCATTGTTCTGTTACCACCTTCGAATAAGGGGGCAATGTTCGCGTTCTTTAATGGAAGTGGAATTTGTCCTGTGTCGAGTGATTTCCTCCATAGTAAGTATAGCGGTCTGGCAATACTCTCTTTACACTTCTTCAGAAACATGGCACTCCATGTGCCTGGCCCTAGTGCCGAATTGTCTTGCAGCTGTGATAGAGCCTTAATTACATCTTCTTCCGAGAACTCTAAGTCCATTAATAGGTTTGTGCCAGAATTTGTCCTTGGCTAATTTCTATCAATGTCGAAAAATTCGTCTGGGTTTTCTACTTTCGTCTCGGACAAGGGGTGCTAAACACAGAGTTAATTGTTCCTTAAGCCGTTCGCTCATTTTTCGGGGGTCATTTATGTGTTTGGCTTCCCCGTCTATCAACGGAGCAATACTCTCTTTCCACTGTATTTTCCTTTTCGCAAACGTGTAAAAGTATTTTGGATTATTTTTTTGTTTTCTACTCCCTTATTTTCCTCCTCGTTTGTCTTATGTATGAATGTTTGCTTTAGGTCCATTTCTGTTTCGCCTAATTTCCTCTCTAGTTTAAGTCTCCTTGCATCAGTTCTTCATCTGTGGAGATGCTTTACGGTTTGCTTCTGTTGTTTAAATTGTGTCCTGATTTTTCCCTCGAGCTTGCTACATTTTCTTTTTTGTCTCTCTGGAACATGCTTCAGTAATATAAGTATAGTTTCAGTCTCCATTATACTCGTGAAGGAGCAATTCTCAATTTACTTTTTTAAATCTTTATTTCCACTTTCCCAATCAACTTTGTTGTAGTCCAGCATTGCTATTTCACTATTCTCGATTCAGTTTTCACAGCCTTTTTCGCATTTAAGTCAGTGTGTTTCCGTTAGGCATTTTATATCTATGCTGGTTCCCGCAGCTAAATTTTGTAAGTATTTTAATTCGCAGTCTGCATGGTCAGTATAGAGGCCTTTGATATTTATATGTAATATATTTACTGGGTTTCTAATCTCTGTGTTCGATTTTCCTAAATAATGGTCGTTTCCTGGTCGATGTCGGTTCCTGTTTGGTGTTATTAGTTTGACCGCTGTATTTGGGAATATTGAGGTTGCGGCCCTTGATACCACTGTGGCTGTTGTATTATTTGGTGGATGGTGTTGAATAAAAGGGTGATGTATGTAATGTTGTGGTGTATATATTTGCGGCGTTCTGCCTTTTCTTGTTAGAAGGCCAAGCTGTGCTTTTATTATCCTCATTTCCTCAAAAAAATATGTTTCATTTAATTTTTTAGTTCAGATATGATGTGTTCTTTCCCGTTCTCGTCTTTGTGTACCCTTTATGTGAAAATACTGGCACTCTACGTTTAGGCATTTTTTCTCCGTAATTGACTGTCTGCACATAGGAAGGTGGAAAAAGTTGCAGTTTGGTCCGTATCTGCATCTTCCATTCCTCATCACAGAGAAGTGTTTTTGGGGGTGATTGTACATGTAGTTTGAGTCATATTTGCGCGAATCTGTTTTATAATATTCGCATATGGCCCGTCGTTTAAATTCCCTTTGAATCTTATGTCATTCAATTTCCTTCTGCTCCGCAACCACTTCTTTCCTAGTCAGTGTTTTTTTTTTGCCTTCGGCGTGTATCTGGTATCTCTCTTTTTTGTCGGTGGTATTTCTTCATCTGAGGCTGCTTTCGCACCTCCCTGTAGTGTGTTATCCTTAATCTCGTTTTCTGTTGCGTCGGCGTTTTCTGTTGTTTCCTGGTTTTCTGTCGGTAAAATTGCTGCACTTGGTTTCCTATTGTTTTCCATACACTTGATGCACTGGAAACGATGAAGGCCTACGATTTTGTTATTTATTATTTATCATTTTCTTGTCTTTTCTAAGTTCATACATTTGTAGTGTTTAAATGTATTGCACAAAATGCATTTTAAGCCCTGGTCTGTTCTGCTTCATTTCTGCAATCGCAGAGCTGGTGCGCGGCGCATTCCATTAAACATAATCCAGCTCTATTTAGCTTTCTGAATTTACAGCAATTTACTCATTTCTTCGTATTTTTTGCCATTCTTTCCTTTATTTTGCCTATTTTCTTCTCGCTTCTTAGTATATACAGGGTGTCCCAAAAAACTATATACTCTTTATAGCATCATATATTATATAATTTAAAAAAACCAAACAATATATTGTTATAGCAATTGCCAATGAAAGGTAAATTAGTAATCTAAGTGATCAAAATGTTCTCCGGCGGCACGAATGCACTTTTGAAAGCGTCGACTAAGCCTGGCCTTGTTTTATCAAAGGCCTTGTAATGGCGAAGCCTATGGACCGAACGTAGTCTAGTCACTCACTAGCTTGCTTCGGACTTAGCCTACGCACTCATTCCACGATACAAACTCTACAGCATTCAACTTTATTCAGTTCAGCAAACGAACCCATGTTGCGTAAACGTTTGACACTGGAGCAACGAAAAAGTGTTCTGAAATGGTATTGGAAATTTGAGAATGTGTCCGAAGTCCAGCGGCAATGGATCCGGGAATTTGGTACAAAACCACCGACACTTCTCGCCACTACAAGCATCCGTGACAAGTTTGAGGCAGAGGGATCTGCTCAAGATATGCACAAGCGAAGATCTGGACGACGCAAATCAAGTGCGAGTGATGAAAACTCCGTTTTACGTGTTGCAAAAATTTAATCGATTACCACAGAAATCAGTTAGGCAATGCGCCCGTGAGACCGGAATCAACAAATCAGGTGTTCACCGGATTTTAAAGTCGGCAAAATGGAAAAGCTACATTCCAAGTCTGTTATACGCCATGACTGAAGATGACCCTGATCGCAGACTCGAATTTTGTGAATGGTTTCAGTTAATGGAAGCCGAAGACGTACAGTTTGCCAACAAAATCGTGTGGTCTGATGAAGCTACCTTCAAGCTGAATGGCACAGTAAATCGACACAACTGCAGGTACTGGTCACTTGATAATCCACAGTTTATGTGGATAAACATGTTAATTTACCAGGATTAACAGCATGGTGTGGTTTATCATCCAGGGGTTTGGTTGGACCATTTTTCTTTAATGGGACAGTTACCGGTGCCGCATATCTCGACATGCTGCGGACAGAAATTATACCTGCAGTTCGGAAGTTGTTTGGAAACGACGACTTTTACTTTCAACAAGATGGAGCCCCCCCATTATCATTGTGATGTCAGAAGGTACCTCGATGAAACGTTGCCTAACCGTTGGATAGGACGAAGAGGAAGCGTTGAGTATCCTCCACGTTCACCGGACTTGACTCCACTTGATTTTTACTTGTGGGGCTACCTGAAGGATGCAGTTTAAGGTACAAGACCTGCAACACTCGAACACCTTAAGGATGCAATTAGGGAAAAGTGCGGGACCATCACAGCATCCACATTAGTCCATGTCTGCGAATCAGTTAGTCGACGCATTCAAAAGTGCATTCATGCCGCCGGAGAACATTTTGAGCACTTGACGTAGTTAATTAAATTTTATATGCAAACAACTCGCTATAACATTTTGATCACTTAGATTACTAATTTACCTTTCATTGGCAATTGCTATAACAATATATTGTTTGGTTTTTTAAATTATAAAATATATGATGCTATAAAGAGTATATAGTTTTTTTGGGACACTCTCTATATATAAAACAAGAGCTACCCGAAAAACACAACTTAGGTGGTGGTGGGGGGGAATGGAAAGGGCGAGTATGTTACTAAAACCTTCCCTGGTTCTCCCTCAATGTGTATACTAAATTTGGTGGTAATTACCTTTGCCGTTTAGAGGGCCTTTCTCCCAGTACCCCCTTACGGGGGTCTTATAGTGATTACCGAGAGGTCTGTTTGTTTCTTTTGTGAGTTAAGCGAAGAGATAGTTGATTTAAAACGTAGTGTACGCGAGGTATCGAAAAGACTTGCAACGCTTGATGAAGGCCGGGGTAGGCTTACAGTTGACGAAGGCCGAACCTATACTAACATTGAAGACGTTAGTAAGTTGAAGGGTAAGGTTAGGAATCTAGTTTCTAGTATAGGTAGCTTATCGGGAAGGTTAGATAGAGTTGAGGAAGGGGTTAAGGTTGGTCCGAGATTAGTAGACGGGGAGGGATTTAGAGTAGTTAAGGGTGGAGTTAGGCCACGTACGTTAGGTGATAAGAATCTCCCCCTATCGAGGTTCCGAACCCTTTCGCCCAGTTGGATAGAGATGTGAACGAGGGAGGGGGGAAACGATTTTAATTGGGGACTCCTTAGTGCGTCATATGGATAAGGAGTTCGTTGAACAGAATCCAACCAAGAGGAGGAGGGTCTGTCTACCAGGGGCCAGGGTTGACAGGATTAGAGACGATGTAGATAGGATTGATGTTGCCTCCCGTCACTCGATGTTGGTGATGATGGTAGCGGGCAACGACTCGTATAGGCCCGATACGAGAGTGTCTGACCTTTTGGAGAGATACGGGGATTAATTAGGTCCCTGAAAGCAAGGTCAGATAGGTCTTCAGTTCTAGGTATTACCCTTAGGCACAGTTTAAATTTTAGGATTACGTCAAAAATAATATCCTAGCATTTTTATAAAAGATGGGGGTGCATTTCAATGAAATAAGGAATACTAGGCTAGGTAGGTTAATGGATGAGAACATTCGAAAGCTGTATAGGTCGAAACCCTCTTTAAACGTTGTGGGTCCGGGAAAACCGGCCCGACGTGACAAATAGTTTAAAACGCTGATCCGTGGTAAAAAATAATTTAAACGTCTTTTATTATAACGCGCGTAGTATTAGAAATAAATTGAACGAATTTAAGGCGATACTTTATTTCGGGAACTACGATATAGTTGCTATAACTTAAACGTGGTTAAATATCGTAAATCGGGACTAGTTGGGGGAACTTGATACAGCGGGTTTTAAACATTTAGATCACCTGAAGATCAGGACCCCCAGCCTTCTTTGGTTAGCTTTATAAAACTAACTAAAGAAAATATCACGACCTAACCTAACCAATCGTCAAGGGCGTACAGTTGACCTAACGATTGGTTAGGTTCGGTCGTGATATTTTCGCTAGTTAGCCTTATAAGGCTAACTAAAGAAGGCTGGGGCCCTGATTTTCAGGTGATCCAAACTTTTTACTAATGATAGGTTACATAGGATTGGTGGCGGCGTTTTGTTGTACATTCGTAATTCCCTTAGGGTTATCGAGGTTAAGATAGATTTTATGGCAGCAATTAAAGCGATATGCGTTGAAGTTAGGGCGCGTAGTATTAGCTTTAATTTCGTTGTTGTTTATAGACCTCCCGTTCAACCCCTCGATACCGATACTAGATTTTACACACTTAGTAACTTTATTAATAATCGGAAGAGTATATTTGTCGGAGACTTTTACTGATTTTACTGATAATGATGAGGGTTTGAGACTGAGTGAGTTCATGGAAGATAATTTTTTTACGACAGATGGTTACCAAGCCAACGCGCGGTGACAATATTTTAGACGTGGTGATGACGAACGACGAAAATATAGTCGAAGGTTTGGAAGTAGGTGAGAGTTTGGGATGTAGTGATCACCAAATTATTAGGTTTAAGCTGTTGATAGAAAACAGAAAGGATAGTAACATAATAGAAGTCCCTGATTTTCGTAGGGCTAATTTTGATAGTTTTGTTGATAGGATGAGAGTAGTGGACTAGGATAATTTATTTATGGGTAATGACGCAAATTTTCATTGGGAGGCGTTTAAAAAAAAAGTTTTTTGAGTATCGAAAGGGAGTTTATTCTGCGTAGGCTCAAGCGCGCTAGTAATCATGGTAGGCTCAAGTGGTGGACTAGGGAAATAGGTGAGTTCATAAATGAGCGTAACAGAGCGTATAGACTTAATAAGCGCAATGGCACGGTAGTTAACTTCAATAGATATATCGAGCTTAGACGTCAGGTTAAAAGATCTGTTAGGAAAGATAAGCGTAATTTTGAGATACTTGTAGCAGCGGATAGTAAACATAATCCCAAAAAGTTTTTTGACTAAGTCAATAATCGTAAACCGATAAAATAAGATAGGCCCTCTAGTGGACGTTAACGGCACTTTGGCTTCTGACGGTCAGGCGATGGTGGGTATTTTTAACAACTTTTTGCGGCAGTTTTTACCGTAGAAGACGTAAATAATGTCCCCGACGAGGAGGATATCGTTCCATTTAGTAGCGAGACTATTTTGAATGAAATAACTTTACAAGGGTGAGATTGCGCATTATATCGATAAGCTAAAAGCTAGCAAGGCTCCAGGCCCTGACGCGCCTTATCTTAGACATCTGAAAGATTTGAAAGACGTTATCGTAGGCCCATTAATAAAAAATTTTAATAAGTCACTGGAAGCGGGGATTATTCCTGAAGAGTTCAAATTAGCTAACGTTACGCCCATTTTTAAAAATGGCGACTGCACAGTAGCTAGCAATTATAGGCCTATTTGATTAACGTCAATTGTCGGTAAACTTTTCGAATCCGTAGTTAGGGATCGTATCGTCGATCACTTAGAGAGTCGCACTTTCATTAATAGTAGTCAGCATGGGTTTCGACGCCATAAATCTTGTTTAACTAATTTGTTAGAGTTTCATAACGAAATAGTGCGCGAATACGATAGGCATAGAGCGGCTGACATTATTTATTTGGACTTTAAAAAAGCGTTCGATACAGTTCCGTATAGAAGATTAACTGCGAAGGTTAAAGCGCACAGTATACGCGGTCAGGTCGCTAAATGGTTAGAGGAATGGCTTCGTGCCAGAAAACAGATGTAGGTTTGACCAGTAACGTGTCAAACTTCGCGGACGATACTAAAATAGGCGGTAAAGTTCTTAACGTGGCCGATAGAAATAGGCTCCAATACGATGTAAATAGGATTATGGAGTGGACGGATAAGTGGCAGATGCAATTTAACGTAGACAAATGTAAAGTTTTGCATATAGGTTCTCGTAACAACAATTACACGTAGACGATGGATGATGGACACTTAGCGTTTAAAGTTTAAAGTTTAAAGTTTAAAGTTTACGTTTAAAGTAATTGATAAATGGAATAATCTTTCCGCGTCCGCCGTTTAGATAGGCATTTTAACCCTTTTACGCCGAACGTTTTTGTAGGGTTAAGTCTAAATGCGTGTATTTGAAACGGTAAGTATTCAACCCAGTCGGCGTTAGAGGGTTAAAAATATTAACGTCATTTAAAATAAAACAATTAGCAACAGGAGCTCTCGGGGTAATGGTCAAAGTTTGAGTCTGTTGACGATTAATGCCAGCTTGTGACATGCCAGCTTGTAATATGCCAGCAATAAAATTATATTAAAAAACAAAAATTAGACTAACACGAACTTAGATGTAGTTCGTAGCGTGAACTAACCCACTTTTTTTATGCTCTTTATACTTTTTTGTTGTTGTTTTCTCATCTTCTCTTTACTTGCATGTCTGTAGGTTGCATGGTATGAGAGTGTTTGAGTTAAGACTGTTTGTATGGTTTGTAATCATTCTTATTTTACTTCTTTTCATCTTTCACCCCTTTCCTATTCTCTTCGACTATTTTTCAGACTTGTCGGCAGTGGCAGGCGGATGATGATGGTGAGTCTTTCTCTCTCTTTTTCTGAATGAATGTTAACCCACGAATGATAGGTTTTGCTATTTACTTAACCCTTTATTCGTTTCTTTTAACCCTCTACTCTCTTCTTTCTCTCGGGCTCACCTTCGAGTGGATCTAAGGGTCTTTGTTAGCCTTAGCTTCTGTAGATCTGTAGATCATCATCATCCTATATATATATATATATATATATATATATATATATATATATATATATATATATATATATATATAATCTAAATAATGGTTTAAGACACTAGAATTTACAACTACAACAATTTATTGTTCCAAATTATACATGTATAGGACATACTGTACATTAGGTGTGGTAAGATAATTATAATATATACATGCAGTACATATATAACAGTGCGACAATTAATATCTTCCTAAACATACTGTACATAGCATAAAACTATTACTACTACTACTACTTCCTACGACATAGTGTACATAGCATAGAACTGCCACTCACAAGCCAATTTTATACTTTATTGGCAGAATCGAGTTATTTGAGAAATCTTATTGCTAGATAATGCAGAGAAATGCGGTTATTTGCATTAATTTTAAAGATATAGTAGCAGAGATAAAGACAAAGAGATTATCTCTAGTAAGTTTCAGCCATAATTATATATATATATATATATAATATATATATATATATATATATAATAATATATATATATATATATATATATATATATATGGGAATGAACTCAGAATGGTCCCCTGAGTTTTTTATGATACACACAGACAGTGCATCGAACAAGGAACTCTTCTGGGATAATTAAATCCACTATAGTCCGAATAAGTAATGGTAAATGACAAATACCATTGTTTTTCTTTTTAATGACGCTAGCCCGACGTTGCCCACGTCGGGCTAGCATCATGAAAAAGAAAAACTATGGTATTTGTCATTTACCATTACTTATTCGGACTATAGTGGATTTAATTTTCCCAGAAGAGTTCCTTGTTCCATGCACTGTCTGTGTGTATCATATATATATATATATATATATATATATATATAAAGAGAGAGAGAGAGAGAGAGAGAGAGAGAGAGATTCAGCTGAGATTATACATTTTTATATGTTGGGATTAGTGATGTAGGTCACATCCGCATCCGCATCCGCGGAACATCCCCACATTTTCTCGCATCCGCACCCGCATCCGCACTTTGGACTGCGGATGTCGTGCGGATGTGGACCGTTGAGATAAAATGTCATTAATAAGCAGAAATTATCAAATTCTACTATATTAATAGTACTAGTTCATTGTGCGCAAAAGTGATGCAAGCGACAAGACGAGAGGCTGTTCTTGTATGAAGTTACTCTCTTGCAACCTACTTAGATCCACGTTACAAAGCTAAGTTATTTTCACCTAGTACATTAGAACGAGTTAAATCATCACTTGGCAAAGCAGTTGAAGAGCTTCAATCTCTTGAATCTGTCGCTTCGCCACCCACCAAAAGAATAAAAGTTTCAGTGACAGAACCAACACCTTCAACAAGCAAATCTATCACAGAATCTGTCTCTCAGTTTCTTGAGTCAAGCAGCAATGACGAGACCTACGCGATGTCAAAAGATGTAGTAAAAATGATCGAGAGCTATCACCAAGAAAAACGCCTGGCTGCATGTGACAATCCTATTAGTTGGTGGAAAAATACGCAGAATATCTACCCATACTTGAGTAAACTTGCAAGGAAACATTTAGCCTGTCCTCCAACAAACGTACCAAGCGAGAGATTATTTAGCAGTGCTGGATTAATATATGATGAAAAGAGAAACAGACTGGCAGCAGAAAAGGCAGAAAAATTAATGTTCCTTAAGTATAACCTTCCTATAATTAAGTTTGAACATTAAACGATGAACATCTTAGTTTACTTTATTTTAATTACTCATTTATAAATATGCCTAATAAAACTTTAAACTTAATATAAATAGTTATCAAGCTAATTAAAGATCTCTTTCTATAAGGGTGGAGGTTGGGGAAAGAGGTCGGTGGGGTGCATTTGAGTTGGGTTCACGTCCCGCATCCTGGTAACACAATTATGGTTTCTAATTGTGGCTGAAACTCAACAAAATAGAACGAATTTATTTGCAGACGAATTTACTAATTGATTTCTATATTAGTTAGATGCTTGATATTATTTTATATGTTCAGAGAAAAGTACAGCAATTATTGCACAATTAATTAATTATACTACATTATAGCTACAGCTCTCTCTATATAATAACTTATTATATACGATAAACACAACAAATCTCGAATATATCCTAAAAAATAACGAAAATGTAGACATCCACATCCGCATCCGCATCCGCGGATGTTGAAATCAAACATCCTCATCCGCATCCGCATCCGCGGATGTGAAAAAAATGACATCCGCTACATCACTAGTTGGGATACAACAAAATTTGTTTTTTTTATTTTGGCTTTCGTTTTCTTCTATGTGAAGGTGGGGGGGTGGGGGGGGGGGTGCATTTTTGTGGTCATTCGCCCTTGGCCCTTTCTTCCTGCATAAAAAAAGAAGCTAAAACGTTAAATATTAGTTAATTTGCAAATTGAATAGCTTAACAGACATGTATATCTTGACTTTACACATTTTTACTTTAATCTTATCAGAAATTATTTTTAGTATTTTTGCTTTGCTCTTTAAGAATCTACAATATAATTGGGGCAGAGCCTGTCAAAAAAATGATTTCAAAAGCTGAAATCGGATACAGAACATTTTTAAAAGAAATTATTAAGGCAGTGAAAGCTTAATATTTACTTTAAGTTCACGAGGAACTTTTGTGAAGCTTAACAATTGACCCCCACCCAATTACTTGGGCTTTCGGCCTCAGTACCGCAGGTCTAGGTAAATGGGCCCGAAGGGCCCATTTTAGCTAGAAAAGAACGCAGCAATGAAAATCTTAAGCTTCACATCCGAACTCATTGTTTCAAGATTAGTGAAGCTTAAAATTTTCATGGCTGCGTTCTTTTCTATAGTTTTATTGACCAAATAATCAACTTGCCAGCAATTTGGGTGCCTGCCCGAAGGCCCCAGCACCCCAGGTCTAGCTAAATTGGCCGGTAGAGCCCACTTTAGCTAGTAAAGAAAAATTTATTATTATTATGAAACAAGAAAGGGAATACATTGTTATGACCTATATGATTTGATGAATTTTTCTTTCAGTTTTCTCTGGAAGGCTTTTGACGTTCTACAAAGTGTTTGAAAAGTCCCGTCATCCCCTACAAAATGGACATATCGTAATACCAATTCTATTTTTGTGTGATTAATTGAATTTATATGTGATTCATTGACATTTTTTTCTTTTTCAGGTATTAGAGTTGTGTGAACAATGGCAGACCAGTCCACTTACACTCTGGAGGAAAGGATAGGGATGAGCACATGGGCTCACGAAAGGTCACATACTGGCAAAATGATGCATCATATCCAGAATGATTTCAACACAAGATTCAATAAGGCTGCACCACGAAATAAGACGGTGTTACGCTGGGAGAAAAAGCTATTTGAAACTGGCTCCATCAAGGAGAGACCACTGTCGGGAAGACCAACAACGCGAGCAGAATAATGTGAAGTTGTGATTGCATCAGTGGCTCGTTCACCAAAAAATCACTTCTGAAACGATCACAAGAACTTGCAGTCCTCATGTCCACAATGAGCGATCACATGACAAAAGATATCGGCATGAAACCATACCGCCCGTCATTTGTTAATGAATTAAGCGACACAGACATGCAGAAACGATATGAAGCCTGTGAACGGTGTTTGACCGTTTTTCTAACAATTCCAGCACGTGGAACAGGGATTTTTTCTGACGAGTGTGCAATTTACCGTAGCACCAAAATGAGAAATGTTTACTTCTAGAGCAAGGAAAATCCACACTTCTTTGAGAAACTGGAACACCATCCACTGCACGTGATGATATGGGCTGCAGTGTCTGGCAGGAACTTGCTCAGTCCATATTTTTTTGAGGGTCCTCTCAACGAAACTGCCTACCTCAACATGTTACGGGACTGGTTTGTGCCTGAGCTCGAGCGTTTAGGGCTGCTTGGTAGGGGTGGTTTCAACAAGACAGGGCTTCGGCTCATTTTGCCATTAATGAGGGAATTCCTCAACGAAGTGTTCAGAAACAAATGGATCGGTCGTGGCTCGCAACATTTACCTGCCCCTCTTGAGTGGCTGCCCCGAAGTCCAGATCTCTCTTCATGTGACAATGCGTTACGGGGTTTCGTCAAGCAGGATGTATCCCGGGTGCGTTACCGCACAACAGAGGAACTGAAACACGCTGTTCGAGATGCATTTGGTGCAATCACTACAGCAATGCTGTTTCGATTCTCACACCGCACATGGAGGCGTATAATGCGGGGACCAGTCGTTTTTTCCAATGAAGTTGACTACATTCTGTTGTAGATAATCCTGTGTGAACTTGCTAGTATCGAGCAATTTTCTACAACGAATTTTTCTTTTAGCTCTTACATTGCTGTCACGTCTTGAAACACGGATCCTTTCAAATGCTTTAAGTCCTACCGTTCTCTGCATTCTTTGTATGGAACTTCGACTGATACCTAAATTTCTTGCAATTTTCCTCTGAGAGCAGTGTGACCTAGGTCGATCCTCTTGAGATAGGCTCATCATTTCGATCATTGCTATATTGTCTTGAGTGTAAACTGTTTTAGGCCGACCACTCCCACACTTCCGTGCTGTCGAACCGGTTGCTTTAAGTTTTTTAATTATTCTATTCACAGACGTAACATTACAAGTTATTCCTGGAAATTCCCTCAAAATTCTTCCCACAGTCCATCTTTTTTCCAAGAAACACTTTTCAATCACCGCTTTTTCACCGTTAGTTAGAACCATAATTTAAAGGGTAAGTTTAAAAAACAGTATTTAAGATGGTCGTAGCCTATATCATCAAACGTTTTTCAGAGACTAACAGATTATTCTTAGGCTAAGGAAACTACTACAAGTCTTAAAATAGTTGCCAGGTACAGTTATACACATTTAGGATTTAGGATATTTGTTTTTTTCACTATACTTCATTGTTCACTCAGCTGTGGAAAAAGTATTTTATGTAGAGGTCTGAAATTTTTATGATGTCTTTTCAATAGATTGAGGTAAAAGTTTTGTAAATTTTGGAAGTGTGAACTGCATATTTTTGAAGTTATTGATGTTCAAATCTCAAGGCGTTTTTTTTGGGCCACCCGATATATAGATGGTGCGTGTATAAACAACATTGGTTGGTACATTCGTTGATGACGGAGGGAGTTGATTCCGAGTTTAACCTTGATATCGAAGATCTATGAACGTATATATGGTTGGTGTGTGTGTGTGTGTGTGTGTGTGTGTGTGTACACAATAATGGTATATATATATATATATATAGAGGCGGGGCCACCAGCTTGACCTCCGTGTGAAGAGAGACCAACGCACGAAACAACATAAGGCTCATAAGATATATATTATATATATATATATATATATATGTACGCTTTTAAGACAAATGGTTGTTCGAGCGATATATATACTGTATATATGTGTGTAAAAATGAACAATGAGTAATTTCTATATACTGTAATCTTTATAATTCAAATATTCATTTTTACATGAGAACCAAAATCGCCTCACGCGAGTTTGAATAAAATTTTGATTTGCTTTCTATTTTTGCAATGTCACAACCATGCTGTCTACCATTGGAGGTTCGTTGTGAGGAGCGAATGTCCCTTAATTTCATTCCCTCACAGTACAAACAAGACACTCGACGGTTTAGATCGTTTAACATTTCCTTCACAATATTACCATATTACCCATATCCCCATTTTTCATTTATTATAGACTTTATGATAATTAATTATTGTTGTCTTACATCTAACCCTCATCCCTAAATTTTATTAGATTATGCATGCCCTTTACATGTGGCATGATTTGAACCCTTGTTTGTACTCCTTTATTCATTTACTTAATTCTTCCTCAAATGTAGCCAATTCCTTAATATTTATGGATACTTATATAAGTACATATATTTAATTAATAGTTTCACTCTTTGTACAATGGCTATAAACCTTTCATTACTGTATTTCGCTAATTCGTTTCTTCTAATAATGACTTATACTGTACGTACGAATTAAATAACTATGGCATATTAATTATGAATTGACGTATGGCATAATTTGAATAACTATGACGGCATAAAGTAGCGTAATTCCCTTCACATTTTCAATACCTTGAATACCGATCATATCTTTAGTATTCAATGTATGGTCAATTCTTTAACATAATATTATTATTCGACCATATTGATCCATACGTCCATATCTTATCTTGACCGTTATCTTTTATTAAATTTATTAATTATTCATTCATCGACCTACCCATTGTCTACCTATTGTCTACTCATGCCCTATCAACCTATCAGTCCATGTTTACTCGTGTCCGTCTATATTATGGACACAACCTATGGTGTTACGTACCGATATGTGTACAATACTTTGGCCATTCGTACATGTCCCCTGATGATCATGATTATGTACATAATTACCTTACATGTAAGTACGTTCATATGTATACCTTGTTTTTTTATTTTATTTATTTCCTCACAATATACTCGTTCGTGCTAACGCAAGTATTCGAATTCCGCTGACCAACACGGAAGGCGGGCATCTAATTACGAAACCTCCTCTCTTGCTTACTTCTAATCCAAAAGCATGATTATGTTATATATCGTTATGCGTGTTATGTATATATATGTGTGCCCATGTACTTTGTGTTAAATCTCAAAATAATAGTTATCCTAATATAAATATGAAACACTGTAAACTATAGTTAACTGTGGTCAATTGTAATTAACTGTAATAATTTAATATAATGTAATTGATGTACTTTAATGAAACTATATTTAACAATAATAATTTAATATAATGTAATTAATGTACTTTAATGAAACGGCAATTAACAATAATAAGCAAATGTGAATTAATCGGTAATTATAATCATAGTTGTAATAAATCAAAATTACAATGTACTCAGTGATGTACTTGGGATTGTAATCAATGTACGACCCGACATTATGTCGCCATTTAGGAACGTACACTCGGCGATATTATTATTATTTTTTTAATTATTATTTTTTCGTTGGAATAAATTTTGGAGTTGCTTCCTATTTTGCCAAATAATTGGCGACTTGTTCTTTTCAAAATTTCTTAATAATTTTTTTAGATTTAACTTGATAATGAATCCTGATTGGATCTTTCATTCGCGTTTTGTATGCATTCTTTCTTCGTTATAAAAAGAAGGAAGTCATGTCTTGCCTAAGCATTTAATTGTAAATCTTAAACCTTTAATCTTTACTCATATGCATATTTTAGTATAAAGATGCATAGTTCAATTTCCGCTTCTAATTAACTCGGCGGATCAGGAAAACATCAGATCTGAAAATACGCGGTTTAAGATAAAAATATGGCTCCCTCTTCCTATATCCTGTTTATCTGTTTAACCATTGTCACAGCAAAAAAGTTTACTTTATTTTTAACTATTGTGCAAAAATAATACAGCCTTTTCAACATTTAATAATAATGATGTTAGTAGAATAGGGGTATATAAACCCACATAATTTCTTCTATCTTCATTCTGAATTAGACTACGAGGCTGAGCATTACCTGTAACATTTTAGCAGTAAATTACAGTAAGAAATAGTCTTTATCTTCTCCTTCGAGCCGTGCTCTCTTCAGAGAACTTAGTAATTAAAATCTCCCGATACGTTACAAGAAGAATCGGGGGAACCCTCAGAGAATTTAATAAGCCTCTCAGAATCCTCCGAGCCACTATAGAAGAACTCGGAGAGTAGTATAGAAGGAACTACTGCAAGTAACAAATCCGTTGCTGCCTCCTAACCAGAACCCCTGTCGACTTCGAACCAACCCAGGCCATGGTTAACATATATATTCACTGTGCCAACTGGCTGATTAAGCCAAGTGACTTCTACGCCCAACTGGCTGAAAGCCAATTCTAAGCCCGGTGATGCTACCCTGATCTCTTATTACGCACCTGAATGCCCAGGTGAGAAGATTTTCTGTCTTCCTCTCTCTCTCTCTCTCTCTCTCTCTCTCTCTCTCTCTCTCTCTCTCTCTCTCTCTCTCTCTCTCTCTCTCTCGTAGGTTAAGTATACCCCTTTGGGGGAGTGAGGCCATCCCACCTTCTCCCCCAGCTTGCTGGGGGGATTCCCCTTTCTTTTTTTTTAGTTGGCACCCTAGGGGGGGCACTGGGGGGTTGGCACCTTCCAACATTTGATCAACATTGCAATTGCTCTGCACTCTAACCTTTTGCGGGCATACTACTGAAGATGGTCGGAGCCAGCGTTACGTCGCATCGCCGATGCGCTAGGAATTTCTAAGAATAACGGTTTGACATATCTACCAACATTATGTGGAGACAGGAGAGTGCACCCGAAGACCAGGATCTGGAAGATCGCGCTGCACATCTGCCCGTGACGATCGTTTCATCGTCTTCAGTGTTTTGCGAGATCGTCGCTTGACTGCCACAAACGTCCGCAATGAGCTGGAAAGGTCTCGAGACGTCAGTGTATCGGAGCGAACCGTTAGAAGGAGACTTATGGAAAGTGGCTTACATGCTAGACGTCCAGCAATGGGCCCGAAATTGCTCCTACACCCCCGCAATGCTCGTCTTGCTTTCGCTCGTGACCATGTCAATTGGACTATGCTCCAATGGGGACGAGTATTGGTCACGGACAAATCAAGATTTAATCTTCGAACATCTGATGGACGGGAAAGAGTGTGGAGAAGAACGAGAAAGATTCGCCCCGTGCACTTTTACGGAGAGGGTTGCTTTTAGAGGAGGTTCAGTCATGGTCTGGGGTGGTATCACTTCAAACTCGCACACAGAGCTCGTCGTTGTTGGTGGTGGGTCAGTGACGTCCGCAAGATACGTGGAAGAGATCTTGCTGGAGCATCTGGTCCCTTTTGCTGCTTTCATTGGCGAAGACTTCCTTCTACAGCACCATAACGCTAGACCCCATGTGACAAGAGCCGTTAGCGATTTCCTTGACGAAGCTGGAATTCGTTGAATCGAGTGGCCTTCCCGAAGTCCAGACCTGAACCCCATAGAACATCTCTGAGACACGATGGGACAGCGTCTTAGGGCTCGTCTAGTACCCGCTAACACTCTACAGGAGCTAGAACAAGCTTTAACTGAAGAGTGGGAGGGAATCCCACAGTATGTGATCGCCAATCTCATTCATGCGATGAATCGACGAATCGCTGCAGTCATTCAAGCTAGGGGAGGCAACACCTCTCATTAACCCTGGATCACAAGTTGGTTTTTTATTGTTGTTTTATTGTTTTTTTTTTTTAATTTTTTGATTTCGTCGAAATCTTTGTTTTTTGAGTTACAATTTTTGTACAGTATTTTTTGATAATAAATTGTATTAAGCAGTGTTTGAAGAATTTTAATGTCCTCATAGACTACATTTTCGAATTTAGAACTTTTATAAACAGAAACTTGCCCACTGTTTTGCTTTTCACGATATTCCAAGTCGGCCGATTTTTCTGCCGCTCAGTGTATATATATATATATATATATATATATATATATATATATATATATATATATATATATATATATATATATACTCCAGTTCTTCAAGACTACTCGGGCTCTTTTTAAATTTTGAAGTCCACATATGAGCTGATATTTAAATGCATGGCAATAACTTAAGGTTATTATCAATAAAATAAATAAATACATACCTCGGTAAAAAAAATTATTTGAATTTTATTTACTTGAACATAAAGTCCAAGCGTCTTGGTTTTAAAGCAACTTCCTTTAATATTCGGTCATGTAATTCCTTTTTGCCCATGGGTAGGCTATACTTCTCAGAATACTTATAATAAAAATACATCAGATTATTTAAGAAAAGCGAACCTCACATTGCGGCAAAAATCAAACTGCACCGCCGCCCAAGGCAGTTTAAGGCACGCTTATCGAAACGTAAAAAGTTACCATGTATCACCAGAATTAAAAATTGTGCCTCTTCAAGGCCGAAGGATATAAGCCCGAGTTGAAATGTTTTTTTCTTTATAAAAAAAATTAATAGGAGGAAAAACGTATTTTATTGAATGAGAATTAGAAGAAGGACTATTACTGTACAGAGCTGGGCACTTGCGTTTTTTTGCGCGTTTTTTTGCGGTACTGCGGTACTGCGGTACTACTACCGCACTACCAAACCGGTACCGCATAACGCAGTACCGCAAAGGATCGCTGAAAGTACAGCAGTACCGCTACCGCATTCAAATTTCCCGCGGTACTTTCCGCGGTACCGACCAACACGGTAGTACCGCAGTACCGCAGTACCGCAAAAAAAACCGCAAGTGCCCAGCTCTGCTATTACACTGTGTAACACTGATTCTGTTTATATAAAACTTTTGTTTTTATATGCATTTGTGGGCGCTGAGTCCAAATCTGGCCTTGGTTTGTGTGTATCATCAATGGTTTCAGAGATAATCCATTTTTCATGTTTTACCAGTATAATGTTATTATGGGCTAAGCAATATCAGAATAACCAAGAATTGTTGAGAACAATCCGGATGTTCGTTGACAGTTTCTTGCTCTAGAAATTGCCCAAAACTTCCACTGTGCTACATGAAGAAGAGCGCAGAGTCTGAGAAGTCAGTAAGTGTGAGCACACAAAGAAAACAGGTTGTTTGTCTGATGGTTACCAGCACTGAGGTACTGTGTTTCTGTGCTTCTCTGTGCTGACGATTTGAGTGTTATCGATCCCTTTTTATTGCGAACATTATTTCAGTGTTGTGAATAATTCTTTTTTCTGGAATCTGTAATCTATATCTGCAGGTATATCTGTAATCTATATCTCTCTATATCTGCAGGTTATGATTAATGTAGTACAGTTTGGTAAAGAGAATGGCAACTAGAGCTTGTAAACACTCGCCGGATATATTCTGCTACGTTTGTGGGTATTACATAGGCCCCAAGCAAGTATCGCACAAGATTGTGAAAGGCACCAAGTTCTGGATCGCCTATCGGCTCTATTTTGGTATGCCTATGGGTGACCAAGATAAGCCCTGGGCACTCCATGTGATCTGTGGAAGCTGCCGCTCCACACTTGAAGGGTGGCTGCGGGGAGTACGCAAGGCAATGCCCTTTGCGGTACCTAGAATATGGAAAGAACCAAAGAGCCACCACGACGATTGCTACTACTGCATGGTAGATGTTTCTAAGTACAGGAAAGTTAAAGGAAAGCAGACTCTTCAGTATCCAAGCATAGCGTCGTCCATAGCTCCTGTACCACATGGTGAAGGTCTTCCAATACCAGTACCACGTCCACCAGAACAGGTATCTATCCATTACTTTACCTTGTGTATTTACAGACTGTGGGTCATTATGTGTCGATTTTTCTTAGTGCTGATGCTCTTCTACATATATAGCTATGCCTATATTTTGTTTCTTTGCTTTGCAGGTTGAAAATGAGGATGCAGCTAGCTCATCTGAGATGTCGGCTGGTGAGGACAGTCATGATGAAGAATATACAGTAACTTTCAGTACAAACCCTCACTTTCCAAATCAGAGGGAATTGGACGACTTAATTAGAGATTTGGGTCTGACGAAATCAGGGTCTGAGCTTCTGACCTCCAGACTCAAAGAGTGGAATTTGCTTGGAGAAGACTGCGAGAGCACTGTATACCGAAAGCGGCATGAAGAGTTTGCAAGGTTCTACGATGTGAATGGCTCTCTCTGTTATTGCAGCGAGGTTAACGGTCTATTCACGGCTATTGGGTTAACACATATACCCTCAGAGTGGCGCCTGTTTATTGACAGTTCAACTCGGAGTTTACAAGCTGTTTTACTCCACAATGGGAACAAATATCCATCTATACCAGTTGCACATTCTGTTCAAATGAAAGAAGACTATGAAAATGTCAAACAACTGCTCACTCAAATCAGGTATGAACAATATAACTGGGACGTGTGTGGTGATTTCAAAATGATTGGTTTCCTGTTAGGTTTACAAGGAGGGTTTACTAAATATTCATGTTTTCTTTGCCTGTGGGATAGCAGGGCTTCAACTGAGCACTATAAAACAGTTCAGTGGACTCCATGTGAAGGACTGCAACCAGGAAAGTACAATGTACTCAGGGAACCTCTTGTGAAGCCTGACATAGTTCTGCTACCACCTCTCAATATTAAGTTGGGTCTAATTAAGCAGTTTGTAACTGCGTTAGATTTTGGAGGGGAAGTTTTCCAACAGATTCGGGTCATGTTCCCTAAACTCTCTGAGGCAAAAGTCAAGGCTGGCATCTTTGTAGGACCACAAGTCAAGGCGCTGTTGAATTCAAAGAACCTTGAAGCCAAGATGACTCCGATCGAAAAAGAGGCTTGGTGTGCTTTCCGTGATGTGTTTCGTGAGTTTTTAGGCAACCATAAAGCACCAAACTATAAGGAGTTAGTGTCACACTTGATTAAGTGCTATGGCAAAATGGGGTGCCGTATGGCTTTAAAATTACACTATCTGCATTCACATCTAGACATCTTTCGTGATAACCTGGGCGATGTGAGTGAAGAACATGGCGAAAGATTCCATCAAGATATTCAAACGATGGAGAAAAGGTACCAGGGCCATTGGGATGCTTCCATGATGGGAGACTACGTATGGTCGCTGATCAGAAAGGATAAGAATGTTCATACGCCGAAGTCGCGTTCTTCAGTGCATTTTTAAGGAACGCACACTGCATAACGAGGCTTGTTATTCTCTTATCGGTTCTCCTCATGATATATATTATATCCTTTGCACCATTTTGGGTTTGTCAAACAATTTTGGCTCAATAAACATTAATTTCCAAGTGTTTTTATTTTCAGAAAATATTTGTTAGCCTTCTTTATATACTTTGCCATATGAAAAGTGTGATAACCTATATTTTTGAAACGGTTGATGATAGAGCAAAACCAATATCATTTTTGGAATCAGCGTCTCGAAATCATTAAGAAACGATAGAAAAATCACAATAAACAGAAAATTCTTCAAATTTTGTTACCCAGTGTTATGTAACCGTATGCAAGCAAATAATTATAATTATTCATTAAAAGGACTTTAAATATACGATATTACTTATACTGTCTCGGGCGTACTGTCTTGCGCCCGAGTAAAGGATCTTGAAAGATTACATGAAAAGTAAATGTGTCAATATAGTTTTTTTTGGTAGTAAGGGTATCTAAATGCGCTCAAAATTTGCTTGCGTGACGAACGAAGGCTAGACAGAAAAATAGTAACATACTACCAGCCAAGAACCATTTTTACAATTTGTATTTAAAACTTCTTTTTTTTAAACTTAAATCTATAAAGACAATTTTATCTCTCATGCTTCTCCTTGCCCCTTGCCTCTCGGGCTCAGCCCGAGAAGCCCGAGTGCAGGAGTCGCAACTGATATAGTACAGGGTGTCCGAGAATTATCTGTACAGTTTTTGGCTGTTGTTAAAAGTCAACCATGAAGTGTAGAAATTCCAGTTTGTCCCATTTTACAGAGAATCTCATTAAGTTGTTTCTGATACCACGTTTTGACAAGTTGTTTAGAAATGTACGCGGGTGACAGACATTGATGATTTAAAAGCAAGAATCACAGCTGCTATTGAGCGAATTGATGTGGATATGCTGCAGCGTACATGGCAACATTTGGATGTTTTGCGAATCACTAATGGTGCACATATCGAGTGTTTGTAACAACGTCACTTTAATAAAAGAAACTTTTGAAAATACAGATTCTAAATAATCTTGTTTAAGAATTTTACGTGTGTTATCAAGAATTTTATTAAAAGATGAAATTGTACAGATAATGTTCGGACACACTGGAATTTCTAAAAAACTTGTCAAAACTTGGTATCAGAAAAAACATAATGAGATTCTCTGTAAAATGGGACAAATTGGAATTTCTACACTTCATGGTTGACTTTTAATAACAGCCAAAAATTGTACAGATAATTCTCGGACACCCTGTATATATATATATATATATATATGATGCAAACCACAAGGAAAAAGAAAAATTATTCCAAGGTCTTTCATGTATTCAGAAATACACCTCGTCAGGGAATGAAGGGAGAAGGCAAGATGACAAAAACATATACATATGTACAACGGGATGGAAAAATAAAAAGATTAGCACATGATTAACAAGAGTTAATTAGAGGCAAAAGGTATTTTAACAGGACATTGTCAATTTTATACATTCCCTCACTGTTATTGAAATTATTTTTAAAATATATAAATGCACATTCTAGAATATTCCTTTCAATTAAATCTGTTTTTAACAGAACTATGATTACATCTCTACATATGGTTAAACAATGAATTAGAATTATTTGCTGTTGTACACGCATATTTATGCTGTTTTACCCTAATATCTAACGTTTTACCCGTTTAGCCTATATATACTGAGTTATATTGTGTGCATCCGATCGAATACACACAACCAACCGCATTATCCGAGCTATTCTTTATTAGGCGTGATTTAACAGTATTATTATACTTAAAGACTACGTTGATAGCAATTGCTTTAAGTAAAGTCGGAAGATATTGAAAATTAACATGGTAAGGTAGGTTAAGGATATTTTTACGTTCAAATTCCTTTACAGTTACACTATTATAATACCTAAGCTTGGCTTTCCTAAGGCAGTTATCTATAAATGAAATAGGATAACATAATTTACTACCAATATTCAGGATATTGCATAACTCGGAATCTAAAAATTCAAGACTGACAACGTGTTTAATTGTGAAATTTATCCCATATATATATATATATACCTTTCAACCTTTCAAACTTTCAAATGTTCCGCGCGATGATTCCTCATTTCATTGAAGGTCAAGCTTGTCGCCCCTCCTCTCGAATTGGCATGGTGAAGTAGTGAGTTGGTTTCTTGTACTCTCCACCTCACATAGCCAGGTACGCCCGGCTCATCGAAGATGTCCACTGCAACACCACTCGTGTTCCTTTGGGCAGCAGATTAAACAGTTTTGGTCCTCTCACAACAAAACTATTTTCTTTCAGGGTTAAGGATGTTCCCTGTCCTGCCTTTAATTTGGGGACACGACACAGTCTTCCTTTTCTACCTTCCACTGTTGTTTGGGGAGTTACAGGGTTCAGAGTAAGATTAGGGACTAGTTTCTCCATTATTTTCCAAGTGTAAATAATGGTGTATCTCTCTCTCCTCCTTCCCAGTGAATATAGGTTTAATTCGCGTAACCTTTCCCCGTAGTTTAGTTCTTTGCACCCCTTGATCTTGGCTGTGAAGCTTCTCTGAATCCCTTCTAGTTGTCTAATGTCTTTTTTTTTATATGGGCATGCTAGGACCGAGCAGTATTCCAATTTGGGTATAATCAGTGTTTTCAGTAGAGGAATCATTATATTCCTATCCCTTGGTTTAAAGGTTCTCAGTATCTGCCCAGTTACTCTCTTTGCTCTGTTTACTGCTATCTATCCATATCCATATATGTATATATTAATTATCGATACATTCATAGTTTAAGTGGAAGTATGAAGAGTTAAACATCTTTATAGGACTATACGAAATTATCGTATATATACACGTGTGTGTGTGTGTGTGTGTGTGTGTGTGTGTGTGTGTGTGCAGGTAAATAGATATGTACATAAACAGAAATTGTACAACTTAAAAATTGGTAAGAATTTCGTTGGGAAATAATAAAACTTTGCTTGATACCGAACAATAAATGGTTATTTAATTGAAAAACACGCGAAATATTTTAACCCATGAATGTGATAGTGTCAGAGTTAGTCGATGAAGAAATACTGTTTACTATTGACAGGTAAATGTAAAGATAAATAGATAAATAAATAGATAGATTGGTAAAGAAACAGTTAGAGAAGAGAGAGAGAGAGAGAGAGAGAGAGAGTGTGTGTGTGTGTGTGTGTGCGTGTGTGTATCATCCCGCTCAATGTCATTCCTATTTCATTTTGCGCCCAAAAGTAACAAATCCACGCGTGAAAATATCAAAGAAGGTAATTGTCAAATCAATCTATTCCCATTCCATGCCATTCTCATTCTCATCCACGGCTTTCTCCCTTTGTCCAGGCTCGGTTAGATTAAGTTCAGTAAGGATAGAATATATTCGTCATTCTCGTTTGCTGCATTTACCTGTGAATGCGAATATACAGAATAAATATTGTGAATCAATTTCCTATAGTCGCTCTATAAAGGTTAGTTAATTTTTTTTTTATGCTGGAAGGAGGTGCCAAGGGCGATTGCTATGCTCCTATAGCAGGGGTGCTCAAACTTTTTCGCTGGCGGGCACATTTTCCAAATGCTAGAGCACAGGGGGGCACACATAAAAAATATGATAACAAATACATAAAACACATAAAAAATATTATTATCTGGTTTTAATGGCAATATTCTTTCTATTAACTGGTCTCTAAAACCTTACCTGGGGGCTACTCGCCGGCACACAGAAATGGCTTCGCGTGCACAAGTTTATTATTTATTAGTTAAATGGAGTTACAGTATACAGTATATGAAGCTAGTCAACTGAACAAGCTCACAAACCGATGAAGAAAGTCATTTAACTTATTAACAATATCTATCTAGTGCATTTAACTAGTAACTAAAATTTGCTAGTATATCATCTGACTATCCTACTCCTTAATGAAAAACTGTATCTGACTATCCTTACATATTTCAGACGAGTAATCTGACTGTTGGTATCAATATAGCAATATTGCATTGACTAGTAACTAAGATTTACTGTCATATTATTTCACCACATTATTTGTTAAGGAAATACAATGCATCTGACTACCGTTACGTATTTCACAAAAGTAATCTGGCCATGTGTATTACTTACTTTATGTTACTTTATGTAAGTTCGAACGACGGTTCAGGATCGACCTCTGTGCAGCATCCCGCCTCATTTGTGAGATTTGGTGAAGGAGGGAATTGCTGTCTGATCTCCTCCTGCCCTCGTAGCCAGCCACGCATGGCTGGTCAGTAGTGTGTATCATGCTCATTGAAGCGCGCATTTCAAGATTGGCAGTATGTATTGCTATATAAAATTAAATTTTAAGAGGGGTTTGTTTTCTTGAACTTTTGCTAAAAATCACGTTTAAGTGTTCAAATTTCCACTTTTTCGTTTTCTGGTTATGTACAGAACAGCTGTGCAGGACATACACTGTAGTACAAATGTAACAGACCGGTTTCTTACCAAACAAAACCATTGTAACAGCTGTTATAGGCTACTAGAGTTTCACTGTGATAATTTTCTGTTTCAGATACAAAGCTTGGTGAAGATTGTGTAGCCACTATGGCTAAGCAAGGACGAAAGACCAGAAAAAGTTCTGGTTCAAAGCCGAGTGATCTGGTGGGTCCAGGCAAGCAGTTATTTCCCACAGAAGTTCCAACCTGGAGAGCTGTTTCAGAGAGGAATCCTCCTCCAGGAAGAGAAGCTGCTTCTGGATGATATGGAGAGAGCTCAGTACCCTCTGCAAGATTTGGTTAAGGACTTGGCATCACTGGTAGTGGCACAGTGGTGCAAAAGCAATGCCAAGTTCACTCCTCCTGTGATCATTCAAGAGAGATCCATTGCCAGGAAGATTCTTGTCAGGTGGAATGAAATGATTGACCTAGTGAATGGCAGAGTGAAGGCTGCAAAGAGAGAGAAGAGAATATCTGGACTTGATACATTGTTTGACATAACCTGCAGACATGATATCACTCTCTGTGGAACTGAAGCATCTGGCTGCTCTGGCTGTGCTGCTAGAGTTCTTGCCAACTGTGACTGTCCTCTGCCTCAAAAGATTCCAAAGCTAGAGCTAGAGTGGCTCCATTACCAGAGGATCAAAACCTCAAAAGTTTCTGGCTTCCGGATGGCATCTGTTGCTGTGAAGGAAACAGTGAAGCAGGTGAAGGCTGCTAAGAGGAAGGAGGAAGAACAGAAGGCAGCTGAGAAGAGAAACAGAAAAGAGGAAGAAGAAAAGGAGCTACTGCTTAGAGCTGATGATGGTGATGATGATGAAAATGAGATGACTTCCTTGCAAGAGTCTCCAGGCAGAGCAGCTCCTACTGCTGACACAGATTTTTCCAGTACTGCATCAGGCACAAGCTCCAGTGTCAACACTGGCAAAGTCTCCACCTCTGCCAGGAGGAACTACATGGATATCTCAAGCACTGCTGCGGCTGCAGTCAGGTTCAAGGTGTCAAACACTCCTGCAGCAGCCATTGCAACTGGTTTCTTGCAAGATTTCATCAAAGCTGGCCATCTATCTGCTGATAAGGCATATCTAGCTGTTGACAGGATGAAGACGTGGAGGGGCAAGGAGTCTGTAATAGATACCTCGGTGGAGGCCCTGGAGAAAAGGACAGAGGGAGAGGAGATCAAGAGAATTTTCTTTGATGGAAAACAAGATAAGAAGACAAAGATCATGAGGTACAATAAAGAAACTGGCCGCTTCCATCCTGATATTACAAATGAAGAGCACTATAGTGTTACCTGGGAACCTGAGGGGGAGTATCTCTTCCATTGTACACCAGAAGAACCTGAAGGAAATGAGAAACCTGCACTGAAGATAGCTCAGGCTCTGTTTGAGTGGATTATTGCTCATGGTGCTAAAGATACTATTGTGATCCTTGGTGGTGACTCCACCAACACAAACACAGGACCTGATGGAGGAGCCATCACTCACTTGGAGAGACTGCTAGGTCACAAGTGTCACTAGCTGATATGCCAGTTGCATATTAATGAACTCAGCCTCAGGCATATGATCATCAAGCTTGATGGTCCCTACGCGCACAAGTCTGGATTCAGTGGCCCAATAGGAAAACTTTTGGAGAAGATCAATGACATACCTGTCAACTTTAGCTTCAAGGCTCTGCCAGGAGAAGATATAATTGAACTGCCAGAAGACATTGTACAGAACCTTAGCACTGACCAGGAGAACTGCTACCTACTGATCAAAGCTCTCAAGACAGGAGATTTGAGCAAGGAAGTTGCTGGTCGTGGCCCACTGAATTAGTCACGCTGGCTGACTACAGGTGAGGCTCTGTTGATGCTGTGGATGAGGCAGCATGGTCTGAAGGAGGAGGTGTTGAAGAAGCTGGAAGTGCTGCTGAAGTTCTGCCTGGACTTCTACTTCAAGATGTATTTTGAGATCAAGGTGAAGCACCACATGAGGTATGAACCTCACCATATTGTGACCGCTCTGGGACTGCTGAGAAGCCAGACCTCTGAAGTCAGGAACATAATCACTCTTATGATAGTTCGTGGAGCATATCATGCTCACAGTGAGAACCTCATTGCCTCTCTCCTGTGCAGTGAGGATGAGGAGGAGAGGGCATGGGGGGGTTGAGATGATCAAGAAGATCAGAGGTAAGTCTGAGTATGGAGACATGAGTCTGAGAACTCATAGAAACCCTAAACTGAATTTTGATGCCACTTCTCCAATTACTCTGATTAATTGGGATAATGAGAAACTGTATGAGCCACTCTTCACTTGTAAGATGTCAAGAGGAGACGTTGAGGAGCTTCTCAGGTCTCCACTTGAAGTTGAGAACTTCTCAGCTCACACTCAAAGCTGTGAAAGAGCAGTCCAGGAAGTTTCAGCTGCAGCTCATGCAGAGAATGGGCAAGAGAGTAGAGATGGTTTTGTTCGTGCTAGGATCGATCACAGAGAATTGTTGCCAGTTTTCAAGTCAAAGCAAGACATTATGAACATGTTTTAGATCTCTACAAGACCTGCTAAACAAATCAAGATGCTTTCAGAAGAAAAAATCTCAAAACATTCAGTTGACCAGCATATTATTACAAGCTGGGAGTGGAGGAGGGACTTGTACAAATATTAAAGAAGAATTGCAATTGCAAAAAAAAGGTTGAACGTCAGAGCACCTTGCGGAAAGGTGGGAGCAGCTGCCATCACACTCAGTGATACCGAAAATAAAATAAATAAAAATTGGTGGAAGCGTTTCTAAAAAAAAAGAAAATGCAAGACCAAGAAAGAAGAACAAAAAGATTCTGCCTGATGAAAAGAACAGCCGCGAAATGTGGTGTATAGGAGACTAAAAATCATACAATTCCTTAGTTTTGAGCCATTTTGGGTGATTTTGGTTATTTTAGGGGTAATGAACCACTTTGGCTGATCTTAAATGGGTTCAAGCCTGCCCCTAGAAATGCTTAAGGGTGTATGTGAACAATATGGAACATATGGAGGTCATTTGAGGCTACCAAGTCTTTGAAATTGGCCAAAAATCCCATTTAAAAAAAAAAAGTGCGATTTTGAACACTTAAATGCGATTTTTCGCAAAAGTTGCAGAAGACGAACCCCTCTTAAAATTCAATTTTACATAGGAATACATACTGCCAATCTTGAAATTCTAAGTTTTTCAATATTCGACCTGAGCATGATACACCCTACTGGTCAGAGACTTTGCACAGGAATCTGTCCAGATGGTTCTTGAAATTATTCAGGTCAGTGTGCTGGAGATTCCTCACTTCTTTTGGTAGGGCATTGAAAAGCTTTGGGCCTCGTATTCTGAGGGTATTTTCCATCCTCGTTTTCATGGCCCCTTATCCCACCGCAGCTGCGACAGTACAAAATCTGCCTCTTCTCTCATTCAAGTTTGTTTCTATTTTATTTCTAAGATTAGAGACAAAGCCCTCAAGTATTTTCCATATGTATATTATTGTGTACCGCTCGCGCCTTCTTTCCAGAGAGTAGAGTTTCAGATCTTAGACGTAAAAGTCCTTTGTATAGCTTTAATGTTCGCAATGTTTCGTTTTCTGCATGGGCTTATGAGTACCGAGCAATACTCAATTATTGGTTGGACTAGACTCTTCCATAATTTGAGCATGATGTTTGCTTTCCTGCTGCGGAAGTTCCTCCAGATGATTCCCATTATTTTTCTAGCCGTTGTAATTTTGATGTTATTGTACTCTCTGAATTCTGCATCCGACGACATTATTACTTCAAGATCCCTGACTTGTGGATTTGGTGTTATTTGTTTGGCTTGCAGAATTTTGTGTCCTTTATTTTGTAGCTCCTTGTTATTACCATATATTAGAAGTTGGAATTTTTCTTCGTTGAACTTCATATTGTTGTCTTCTTCCCACTGGAATAATGTTTCAATGTCGTTTTGTAATCTTTCTGTCACCTTCATTCAATATTTCATTGCATAGCTTTGTGTCATCTGCGAAACATGATACAAGACTGTCATTGATATCTGTATCAATATCTGCAATCATTATTATGAACAGCAAGGAAGCTAATACTGTTCCTTTTGGGACAGAGCTCTCTACTCCCGAGACCCGATTTAACTCCATTTACCACCACTCTTTTTTTCTTAGCGTCAAGAAATTAAATATCCATCTTCCGAGCTTTCCAGTAATTCCTGTATTCTTAAGTTTGTGTGCTATAATTCCATGGTCACATTTATCGAATGCTTTAGCAAAGTCAGTATATATTACATCTTTGTTTTGTCCTCGACACAGTGTATTCAATATTTTCTCCTGGTGGTCAAATAGCTGTGATAGGCATGCTCTTCCAGCCCTGAAACCATGTTGATTTGGGTTGTATAAGTTCCTTTCTTGTAGGTAGTAGGTAGTTTTACCTCTAATTATACGTTCAAAGCACTTTATAAGGTGGGAGGTGAGAGCTACCGGCCGATAATTCTTGGGCATTGCTCTGTTACCACCTTTGAATAAGGGGGCAATGTTCATGTTCTTTAATGGAAGTGGAATTTGTCTTGTGTCGAGTGATTTCCTCCATAGTAAGTATAGCGGTCTGGCAATACTCTCTTTACACTTCTTCAGAAACGTGGCACTCCATGTGTCTGGCCCTGGTGTCGAATTGTCTCGCATCTGTGAGAGAGCCTTAATTACATCTTCCTCCGAGAACTCTAAGTCCATTAATAGGTTTGTGCCAGAATTTGTCCTTGGCTAATTTCTATCAATGTCAAAACATTCGTGTTGGTTTTCTACTTTCATCTCGGACTTAAGGGTGCTAGACACAGAGTTAAATTGTTCCTTAAGCCGTTCGCTCATTTTTTAGGGGTCATTTATGTGTTTGACCTCCCCGTCTATCAACGGAGCAATACTCTCTTTCCACTGTATTTTCCTTTTCGCAAACGTGTAGAAGTATTTTGGGTTATTTTTTTTGTTTTCTCCTACCTTGTTTTCCTCCTCGTTTGTCTTATGTATGAATGTTTGCTTTAGGTCCATTTCTATTTCGACTAGTTTCCTCTCTAGTTTGAGTCTCCTTGTATCAGTTCTGCTTCTGTGGAGATGTATATTTATAAAATGTACACATATTTTCGTTACTCTTCTATTATAAGAAATATATAGTACAAATGTAACTAAAAACAATTTAAGGGGCTAACGTAAGGCAATTTGTCAGTTATTATGTTTTATATAATAATTCGCGCATTTCTTTTAAAAGTTTTCAAATGGGTTTACAACTTTGACGGGTTTTGTATATATTAAATTAAGTTCATGATTTTGGTTACGAAAAAGCCAATTTGTTTATCATTATGTAAATATGGATGCAAAAGAGATAATTTGTTTATTGTTGAATATCATTATGTAAATATGGGGTATCGTATTTATACTATAAAAATGTTATGGTGCTTATTTCGGACTAATGGCATGTTTCTCATTTTATATTTCCCATTTATAATAGACTATGTTTTATAGTCCATCTACCATCACTGTGAAACATGTGATGAGACATGATTCGTTTTGCTTTTAAAAATTTAACTTATATACTAATCTAATTAATTAACTACAAAATGAAACTAATCAAATGATTTAAACGTACAACGAGTAATTAGTCATTTAATATGTTTCAAGAAAAATAAGCTATTTCGCATCACCAAGTGAGGGGTTCGTTCAAGACTAGGTTTTGAAACTGGATGCGTCTGTTGACCTTTGATCTGGTTAATATAATCTTGAGACCTAAAAAATATAGATCTGTGTGGGTTGAGCTACCCCATACATGAGAAACGTACTCCATTCAAGGGCAGACAAGACCCCTGTACAGAAACAGCAATTGAGTAGGGCTGAAAAAATTGCGAAAACAGTAGAGCACACCTAACCTCTTACAAGCTGTTCTGGAAAGAGAGTATATGTAATCTTTTTAGGAAAGATCACGAGAAAAGGAAACGCCAAAAATGTTAAGAGAAGAGGAAGGATTGAGTTGTATATTGTTGAAGGTAAGGGAATAGTCGTGTGGAAGATTGTGACTGGTAGACAGATGGAGGAACTGTTTTTTTGAGGCATTGAAAGCCATAAAGTTTTCTCTGCCTCAATCAGAGATAGTAGAGAGATCAGAGAGGTCAGGTGCACCATAGCCGTCCTACGAGAAGCATGGAATAACTGTTGAGATGGACGCTTTGTGAAGCGGGAGAAGTGAAGAGTGGGATCATCGGCATAGGAGTGGATAGGACAGGAAGTGTGACTCAACAGATCAGTGATAAATAAAAGGAAAAGAGTGGGTGACAGAAGAGAACCCTGAGAAACACCATTATTAATAGCTTCAGGAGAAGAACAGTGGCCAACTACAACTGCAGCTATAGATCGGTCAGAAAGGAAATTAGAGAGGAAGGCACAGATAGAAGGATAGAAACCGAAGGAGGGTAGTTTGGAAATTAAAGATATGTGCCAGACTTTATCAAAGGATTTTGATATGTCTAGCACAATAGCAAAGGTTTCACCAAAATTCCGAAAGGAGGATGACCAAGAGTCTGAGAAATGCAAGAAGATCGCCAGTCGAACATCTCTTGCGGAACTTATACTGACGACCTGAAAGAAGATTGTGAGAAGAGAAGTATTTAAGAATCTTCCTACTGAAGATAGCTTAAAAAAGTGTGAGAAGGCAAGAAATCAAAGCAATTGGACGGTAGTTGGAGGGTTGAGAGCGGTCATCCTTCTTTGGGACAGATTGAATAAAAGCGAACTTCCAGCAGAAAGGAGAAGTACCAAATGAAAGACAAAGATGAAAGAGTTTGCCCAGGCAGGGTGTCAGCACAGAAGCACAGTTCATGAGAACAATAGGAGGAACACCATTAGGACCGTACGCCTTCCTAGAGTTGAACCCAGATAGAGTAGAAAGATCTTTGGAGTAGATTCTAATTTCAGAAATTCAGACATAATTAACCCATTAACTGCGCGAGCGCCCAGTTACGAGTCGAGCCAAAAACACGGGCTACGCAAAGAGATATCTCAGTTTATAGTTTAAACCTGTGTATGTACGGAGCTGCGCAGAAATGGTCAGAAGCGAGGGCCCGTGATATTACGGGTTGCGCAGCAAACGGGTTAAGTCAGAGGGAGGAGGAAATGGAGGAACAGCAGCGGAATCGTTCATGATTGAGTTGAAAGTGAAAGTTTGAGCGAAAAGTTCAGCTTTATCAGGAAAGGAGGCGTCGGAATGGAAAATAGGAGGGAAAGAAGTAAAGTTGTTCGAAAGGGTATGTCGGCTCGATGACGAAAAGAGCGATAAGAATTAGAATCAGATAGGTTTTCACATTTTTGTCTGATGAAGGAATTTTTGGCTAGTCGAAGAACATTTTGCACGATTCCGGGCAGAAATATAACCTAAGTGAGAGACAGAAGTTGGATGGCGACGGTACATTCTGAAAACGTTCTCTCTGTTGCGGATAACATTAGAACAAGTAAAGTGAAACAAGAGTTTTTTTGCATTAGTAGTCGAAATAGAATATGGAATGTACGCCTCCATACTCGAGAGAATCACCTCCGTGATGCGCTTAGCACATCCGGAGAGGCCCCATTCCCGGAACCAGTAATTATTCTATGGGAAATCAGAGAAGTACTGCCATATATATATAGGGTGGGTAAAAAAGTGACCCCTAGAGGTAAACTTGTCATATTAAAAAAAGTAAGGGGACTAGAGCTCCCAAACTTCATAGATGCTTACCTTAGCATGTTCTTCGTCTTAATTGAGAAGTTGCTCGATGTGTCCCTCTTCCTGCTCAACGCAGGCCTCATATTGGTAATGTAAACTTTAGACTTCAGGGCTTCCCAAACACCATAATCTAGTGGTGAAAGATCGGGGCTACTAGCCGGCCACATGTTGGGTTCGATAAAATCCGGTGTTTCGTTCTCAAGGAATGTGACAGTTTGGCGTGCTCTGTGAGCAAGGGCTCCATCTTGTTGGAAAGTATATCTTTCACCCTATCTAACTGATATTCGACGAATTAGTGGTGAGAGATATACTTTCCAACAAGATGGAGCCCTTGATCACAGAGCATGCCAAACTGTCACATTCCTTGAGAAAGAAACACCAGATTTTATCGAACGCAATATGTGGCCGGCTAGTAGCCCCGATCTTTCACCACTAGATTATGGTGTTTGGTAAGCCTGAAGTCTAAAGTTTACATCCCTTGTACCAATATGAGAGACATAGATGAACTACGCGAAAGAATTCTGCTTGGCTGGGTGTCTCAACGATATGTAAACAGGTGTATTGATTAGTAGCATCCACGTTTGGAAGCCTGCGTTGAGTAGGAAGAAGGACACATCGAGCAACTTCTCAATTAAGACGAATAACATGCTAAGGTAAGCATCTATGAAGTTTGGGAGCTCTAGTCCCCTTTTTTAAATATGACAGTTTACCTCTAAGGGGTCACTTTTTTTACCCACCCTCTCTCTCTCTCTCTCTCTCTCTCTCTATATATATATATATATATATATATATATATACAGTGCCCGCGAAAAGTATCCGATCACTCAAGAAAATACAATATTTTCCCTTAATATTCAGAGACACGTAATTCACTTTCTATTTGTTCTAGCGACATCTGGTAACTTTGAGGTTGCTCGCTGATATGAGAGCTATCCAACGCATTCTCAAATTAGTGTTCTGGTAGCCTTCGTTGCGGGTGGCTGTGTCTCAAGTTTGTCAGATTTCACTGTTTGTGTAAATTTCTTGATTTTTTTTTTTTTTACAGAAAGTGGTGTAAATAAAATTTATATATAATGTGTGCTAAAAAACAACTTAAGAGTGATTGTCGAGGTGCTATTGTTGCTTTGCATGCATGTGGGAAATCACAGAGACAGATAGCTAAGGAATTAAACATATCCCAAAGTACCGTTAATTTATGGGTTTCACGGGCTAAGAACAATGGTGGCCTAACCACGCCAGTCCCTAAAAAACGATCTGGCAGACCGAGAAAAACAAATTCGCGAACAGACAAACTTATGAAACGTTTAGTATTTGAAAACCCAACAATAACTGCGAAAGAAATAAAATTTAATATGAATAATTGTTATCTGGTGTTTCTGAACGAACTATCCAGGAGCGGCTCCAAAAAGAACTCGGATTACCATCTCGCCATGCTGCTAAGAAACCGTTCATTAATGAAAAAATGCGTAAAAAACGTGTCGCATTTTGTAAAAAATACATTCATTGGACTGTTGATGACTGGAAGGTTTTATTTAGCGATGAGTCGACATTTTTGACATTCAGAAGTTGTCCAAAAAAGGTTCGCCGGCCTATTGGCTCAAATAGGATGGACCCTAAATACACCCTAAAGACAATGAAACACCCTCCAAGTGTGATGGTTTGGGGTTTTCGGTTACTATGGGCGTGGAAAACTTATATTTTCTTCCGAAGAACACAACTATGAATGGTGCACGGTATTTAGCAATGCTACAGGATAAACTTCCAATGGCAATGGCAATCCAAAGGACAAAAACATATATGCATGATGGTGCACCATGTCACAGGGCCAAAATAGTGACAAAATGGATTACTGACAATAAATTTGATATTTTGGATTGGCCTGGTAATAGTCCAGATCTCAATCCGATAGAAAATCTGTGGCTAATAATAAAAATAAGGTTGAATGCCACGACACTGGCTCAGTCGAAAAATTACAAGAGGCCATGAAAAAGGTATGGTGCAAGGAAATATCAGTGGAAGTTTGTCAAAACTTGATTAAATCCATGCCAAAATGTCTAGAACAAGTCATCCAAACCAAAGGACAGATGACAAAATACTAATATAAGGTTAGTATACATTTAAACATTGTTTTTTATGTAAAAAATACAAATTTCAAGGGTGATCGGATACTTTTCGCGGGCACTGTATATGAGGGAGGGGACAAGGGCGAGCGCCCGTAAAATTGCCCACCCACCCATATGAGAAGGAGATATCCAGAATCAAGGTCTCTAGGGCCCATGGTGCTATATTACACTGGTATGCATATGAAATGTTTTTGTCTGCTGTGAGGGTTTTTTCAACTCATATTATATAATTTGACCATGCTGAATTCGAAAATGACATTGGTTTTCCTCAATCAGGTCAGGTTTTTTCTCTATTGGCCATTTATTATAAGTCCAATTTTATCCCCAAATTTATTGATTTTTTTAGCTTAAACACTGTAGATACGAGTAATATTATAAGAACACTCGTGAAAAATGAAAACATTGTGTGAATAAATACTTTTATTCATACAATGAATATGGAAAAAGTTTATTGAGGAAGGAATTAAGTTTTTTTGGCTTTCCGTCTGTGTTTTTCTTCGGGCACGTCTCGCTTCAAACACCAGCAATAGTCCGCCAGCATATTGATATCCCAGTTTCCCTGGTACCTCTCTTCCATTATTTTGATATCTTGGTGAAATCGTTCACCCTGTTCCTCACTATAATCCCCGCAATTTTCAGGAAAATAGTCCAAGTGGGACCACAAAAAGTGCATTTTTATGGACATGCGCGACCCATGAGCTTTGAAAGCTTCCATCAAGTTTTTGACAACGGACTCGTATTCTGGACTTCTACGCTTGCCAAGAAAATCAGTGACAACTGATTTGAATGCCTGCCAGGCATTCTTCTCAGTTGGAGTCATTGCGTTTTCGAACTGAGTATCCTTGATCAAAGTTCGAATTTGAGGACCATCAAAAACCCCAGCATTTAGTTTAGCATCAGATATATGAGGAAATTTACTCTCGAGATATCGGAATGCTGAACCCTCCTTATTCATTGATTTGATGAAATTTTTCATCAAGCCCAGCTTAATATGAAGTGGTGAGAGCAAAATTTTTGTTGATGGTACAAGGGGCACTGAAACGACATTATGCGACCCAGGTTCAAAATTCTCTCTGGATGCCCATTCACGCTGTGCATAGTGCTTCTCATCCGCTCGGCTATCCCATTTGCAGAGGAAACATGGGTATTTCGTGTATCCCCTTGCATTCCCAATACAAATGCCACAATCTGAAAAAAAATGAAAATATTTAAAGAATTTAGAGAATTTGTTCTATCAGATAAAAAAATCTATGCATTGGACTGTATCACTTCTGTGGGGAAGTTAAGTGTTCTTATACGCTCTCAAATAACCTTTGGAAAAACAACATAGTCAATAGCAATAGTTTACTTATGATATTAGTATTACCTTCAAATCTCCACAGATCCTCCAGTTATGTTGGTCGTATACGAGAGCATCCAGTAAAATTTTCATGTTATCGTAGCTCTCAGTAAGTTGTACGGAATGTGCTACAGGGACTGATGCAACCCTATTCCCAATGTTGAGAAGTACTGCTTTCAAACTTCGTTTAGACGAGTCTATAAATAGCCTCCATTCTGATGCGTTATATGGCAGGCCCAAGGATTCGATTAGCCCCTCAACATTGCAGCAGTACACTAAGGAAGAGGTATTTTCGTGCACTGCAAAAAACTTGCGGAATTCTTCCTCTCGTTTCCTATACCAGGAGAATGTTGTTCCCGGAGCCAGCAAGTTGTCCTCTCGAAGTCGTGAGCCCAAGATCTCGGCAGCTAATTTGGAAAGTCCTAAATCCCTGGTAAGATCATTAAGTTTGGCCTGGTTGAGAGGCCTCGGCTCATTTGAAGCGGTATTTTGAGGTATATACGACTGGGACTGGTCATTGGCATTGGTCATTGATTCATCATCAGAATCATCGAAGTCCAGGGTTTGAGGTGGGTCGGGTATTGGAATTCCAGGACCATGGGGTACAGGTCTCATAGCAGAAGGAATGTCAGGGTATCCAACAATGTGTTATTCTTCTTGTTAACTCCTGAAAATAGAAACACAGAAACATGGATATAAAACTTGCATATGAAATAGAAGAAGCATTCAGACAGTGGCGGCTCGTGAGGGAAGGCTGCGGTCTGTAAGATATGAAATAGGTCGATGGAGTCTGTATATTTTCTTTCTTTTTCATTCATATTGTCCCTTCGGGGACAATATGAATGAAAAAGAAAGAAAATATACAATCATTGTAAATGTAACTTGTATAACAATATGTATGTGTAAATGTATTTTCTATAACAATATGTATATGTAAATGTATGATTACCATTATGGTGAATATTATGCTATATATAGTGAATATTACATTGTGGTGAATATTATGTCAAGTTTCATACGAGGATTTCAAAATATTTAAGAAAAATAAATTTATAAGCCCACCTTGGAGGTTTGTCATGCAGAAATAGCAATCTGTCACGTGATCCTTTCCTTCTCTCCAAATCATGGGAATTCCAAAAGGCAAAGATTTCGCTCTGCCTTTGCTCCATCTTCTCAAATTTTCAATGCACGTCTTGCAGCACATATGAGGGGCGAAATTTTTGTCCTATTCCCCTAGCTTAATTCCAAAGTATGCTCTATACATTGTCTTCACAAATTTAGTGATTTGGGACTGGTTATTTGGCATGGTAACCGTCCCACATATGTAGCAGAATCTATTGGGATCATTTTTACACGCTCTATTCATTATGAAATATTTTATCTATATGCCTGAAAAGTAAAAAAAGATATTATACAAGTGAAACAAGTGATGATAGATGTTACTGTTCCAATTCCGCTTTGACAAAATCACGAAAAATTCTATTTTACTTATGAGGCCATAGCCAGATAACCTGAGCTGATTGAGAAAAACGGATTGCAGATTCGACATCAGCAGGAAAAACTCTATAAGAATCACTTACAAAACCCTTGACAGGAAAATTGATGCATACCAGTGTTATTTATCTATTTTTTTAAATTTTGAAAGGATTGTGTAGTGTGTAAAATGCATGTATGTGTAGTGATATAGGGAGAAGTGTGTGTTTAAGAGCATGCTGAACTGCTCACAGGGTAAATGAGACACGGAAAGAGATCAGCTAAAGAGGAGAGTGACAGAAGAAACGGGAGTTCCAGCACTTCACGTCTTCTGCCTAATGTCCCCTGAAGTACTTCCCTGGTAGATTGGTGTCTACAATCTTCTAACAACACTGGGGAACAAATTTTAACTTTTTTTTTGTTTCTTGGACGTGAATAGGTCGGTCTTATAGGAGTTTTTCCGCTAATTCCGAATATAGCCGTAGAATTTCTCTATCACCCACGGTTACTGAGAAATTTGTATTTTAATATTTATTCAAAAAGTGTATAGAAGTTAGTAAAAATACTTCATAAAAATTATATTAGTGGCAGATTGGCATTTAAAATATTCTTCTTAAAACTTCTTTGTCACTGATTTTCTCTTGTAGTTTTCATTAGGAGCTTCTCGCATCAATGTCCAGCAGTAATCAGCTAACATTGCCGGATCCCATCTCTCTTGGTAGCGTTTCTCCATAGTAGCTATATCTTGGTAGAATCTTTCTCCATGCTCATCGCTTACGTCGCCGAGGTTTTCAGGGAAGAAATCTAAATGGGAGTGCAAGAAATGGATTTTTAGTGACATATTACATCCCAATAACCTATATGCTTCAATCATGTCCTGCACTATTTTTTCATAGTTAGAGGCTTTGATGTTCCCTTGAAAATTTGTGACAACATTCTTCATGGCCTCACATGCCACTTTTTCTTTTCCTCTCAAGGCATCATCAAACTTTTGATCTTTCATGAGCTCTCTGATTTGGGGACCAACAAAGATCCCTTCTTTTATCTTTGTATCGCTAAGTCGTGAAAACGTTTTCTTCAAATATTTGAATGCCTCATCTTCCTTGTTCATTGCTTTAACAAAATTTTTCATGATGCCAAGTTTGATGTGAAGTGGCGGTAAGTATATTTTCTTGGGGTCAACTAAGGGTTCATGAGACACATTCTTCAGTCCTGGGATACATTTTTGACGAAGTGGCCAATCCTTTACAAAATAATGCGAATCTCTGGCTCTGCTGTCCCATTCACAAAGGAAGCAGCAGAACTTCGTATAACCGAGCTGCATTCCCAGAAGAAGCGCGACGACTTTTAAATCCCCACATATATACCAACGAAACTGGTCATAATTAATCTGCTGAAGGATGAGTTTCATATTTTCGTAAGATTCCTTCATGTGGAAGCGTGCCCTACAGGAATGGAAGGGTATTTATTTCCATTGTGAAGTAGTACAACCTTGAGGCTTAGCTTCGAAGAGTCAATAAATAAACGCCAATCTTCATATTTGTGCTCATGACCGAGAGCTAACAGCAGTCCATTTACATTATTACAGTAGCATAAACCACCTGACGAGGAGAAATACTGCATCAAATCTTTTTGGCGAGTGCGGAACGCCGATATGCTTGTATCTTTTGCCAGCAAATTCCATTCACGTAACCTGGAGCCCAATAATTCCGCTTTCTTTTTCGGAAGGTCCAAATCTCTCACGAGATCATTCAGCATAACCTGCGTTATCATACGTGGTTTATTTGATTCAGGTTGCTGAAAGTCTGTATCTTTAGTGTCATCAATTTCCATTGGTTCAACTTCAGACTCTTCATCCAGTGTCCATGACTTTGGGGGAGTTAGAATTGGGTTATCATCGTCATGTAGTACTGGTCTCATGGCAGATGCAAGATTTGGGTATTGAATTTTATGTTTATTTTTGGCAGAGAATCCTGAAACGTTAGTCATACAAAAATAGCAATCCGTTAGGTGATCCTTGGGCTCTCTCCAAATCATTGGTATGGCAAATGGCATAGATTTGCGGGTACCTTTAATCCATCCCCTAAGATTGACGGCACAGGAAATGCATGAGATATGAGGTGCCCAGGATTTGTCTTGGTCGCCTACTTTACATCCAAAATAAAGTTCGTAAGCCTTCTTCACGAGTGGGGTCATCGTCTTCCTCTGTGCCATTATGGTCAGTTCTCCACATACGTAGCAAAATGTATCTCTGGGATTAATACAGTTTCGATTCATGCTGGCGGAAAATTATTGAAATCACGGAAAACTTTTTGGAATGAAAAACCAATTTTTTCTACTATGAAAAATTTTAAAATTTGAGCAAAACTTGAAAAAAATTTCTTTCTTTTTATTAAAAATCTGTTTGTTTAAATAGCTATATTTTTTTAATACAAAAAATACTATTAAATATAGTTAACCTGGAAAAAAAAGAAAGTAAAATTAAATTAGTATACTTAATTTTAACTAATATTTTGGGAAAACTCTGAGTAAATGGAAATATTATTTTCTCGAAAACTATGGGTGATAGAAAAATTCTGAAACCATATTTGGAATCAGCATCAAAAGTTCTATAAGAAACACCAAATAGTTTTCAAGAAACAAAAATGTTGTTCCCTAGTGCAATATAATATATATATATATGTGTGTGTGTGTGTGTGTGTGTGTGTGTGTGTGTGTGTGTGTGTGTGTATGTGTGTGTTTTGTTACCCGACGTCTCATCAGCTTTATGAATTATGAAATCAACTTAAATTTCTAATGAAAAAAGTTTTCAAATGAAAAAATAAATTTCTTCCTTAAATAATGTTCACATAAATAATGTTCATATATATATATATATATATATATATATATATATATATATACGGTCCTGCCGCTGTTCCTGTGCTTGCCACGGGACTGCACAGCTGCCGAAGAGGAAGCACCGAGGGGACTCCGGAGGAAGGTTCCGAAACCAGAGACGGAACCTCATCGTCATCGGTGTCGACACGGAAGCGACTGCCAAAGAACAGTACTCACCCCTCACCTCCCGGAGGAGGTGCGGCCCCTACTGGGGCTGTCGCCCGGCTCGTCCTTCCCGCAGTCTCTTGCACCACTTTTTGCCTCACACTATTTCATACATTTTATTTTATTTTTTTCGTGCACTGGGGCTGATAACCCGGCAATCACCATCAGTCTACTATTAGCTGGGGACATAGAAACGAATCCCGGACCACAAACCTATACCTGCCCAACATGCAACAGAAACATCACACGTGGACACTACTCGGTCAGGTGTAATACCTGCACCCAATGGATACATCTACACTGCACCTCACTAAACAATATTAACGAACACACCACACAATGGCACTGCGCAGATTCCCCCCCACCACCTGTACTTCTCATCATCACGTCAAATACAAAAACCCTTAACCTAACACAACTTAATATCAACGGAATACGTAACAAAAACCAAGAACTCGATCATTTTCTCCACAAACACAACATTCACGTAGCCTTGATACAAGAAACACTAATCAAAGCAAACACCCGCACCCCAACGTTTAACAACTACACCACAATCACAAATAGTTCCCACGAAAACGCCAGAGGTCTCGTCACATTGATACACAGACATACCTTTTACAAATACAACCACACAACTT
The DNA here is from genome assembly GCA_023014485.1 of Bathynomus jamesi. NCBI lineage: Eukaryota > Metazoa > Arthropoda > Malacostraca > Isopoda > Cirolanidae > Bathynomus > Bathynomus jamesi. The sequence continues at coordinate 1,083,999 of JAJOZX010000839.1, forward strand.
AGACAGTCAATCAACAACGACGCCCACACCGAACTCATCGCCATACAAGCGAAAATACAAAACACCACACTAAACATTATCAACATTAAGGTAGGTTGATTTTCCGCCTTTTTTTAGATATCGACTTTGGACTAGTCGAGATAGTCAGGGCTTAATATGATATTAACTGACAAAATATTTCAGATCCCTAGCTTTAACTGTTTTTTGAGGAAACCGTTTCAAAAATCGTCAAAAAATCGTATCGAAAAATACCACATTTTCGCAATTTTCGTCCGAAAAAAATCATGCTATTTTCATAAAAAAATCCTGAAAAAAGTTACAATTTTATTGAAAAAAAGCAGAAAAAACATGTACAGAGTCAAATAGACACATTTAGATCCCAAGATCATTATAATTTTCATTGTAAGAGCCCTTAGAAACAAAGGAAGGCCTCATCTGGCGGCTTAGGGCTTTGGCCAGAATGTGTTTGTGCCTTGATTCGAGTCCATAAACAGTATGGGAAGCTTCAGATGTCAGCTTCACGGCCCTTTCAACACTCTGATAATGTGAAGGCAGATCAGGCAGCTCCAGCTTGGTGCCATTCAGCAATGCTTCTTGAAGCTCCTGGTCAGAAAAGTCTTCTGTGAGAGCAGGTTCACAGATGCCACTTTGAGAAAGGTTGATTAGTTCTGACCAGTGGGTAGCTTCAATGTTGATGGCTGTGATCTTCTTCAGCCTCTTCTTGGCTGGCTTCCCACTTCTGAAAGAATAATAATTAATTTATTTTTTATTCCAGTTTAAGATTTAATCCCTATTAGTCTCAGAATTGCTGATTTAATTTAACTTAAATTAAAAAAAAAAAAAAACGAGTTCTATAAATCCCCATAATCGAATTTTTTTTCAGAAAGAAGGTAAGATTATTTCCATTATCAGAGGGGAGGGGGGGAATTGGGATAAGAAAATGTGAAAAAAAATTCGATTATGGGGATTTATAGAACTCGGGCCTTTTTTTTATTAAATAAATCCCCATAATCAAATTTTTTTTTCACATTTTTTTAAATTAATAAATGCTTACCTGATGGACAGAATTTTCTTGAGAGCAGCTTCTCTCACTTCCAAGTCATCAGACTTCATCATGGAGTACAGCACATTCTCGGGCAGCAAGGCAAAAGCATTGTACTTCAGGTTCTTGAAAGCAACACCCTGGATTTCTTCAGACTGCTGCTTGATCCTCTGGATCATGTTGAAGATGTACAGCTGCTGATTGTGGAACTTGCTGTCCCTTTTGATCTCAAACCAACTGACTGCATACACTTCCACAATGAACTTGATGGCCTGGTAAAGCTTATCCTGTAGTTCTGGAGGGTAAGCACCTCTGGTCCACAGACACATCAATCTAATTGCCAAAGTCAACCATCTTGCATGGTTTAATGGTCCAATTTTCCAGGCAGCAAATCTTGGGTTGTCTTTGCCCCTGGAAATTCCAAGCACATACTCCAAAAGAAGCCTCTGGTCGCTACTGAGATCATTTGTCTCCTCAGCAAATTCCATGTCATCCAGGAGGCCACTGAGTTTGGTGAATTCCACTTGTGGCAGATCTTGGTAGTCAATTTCACAGAGTTTTCCCAGCGGACCAGTGAAAGCAGTGGGACTTTTGGTACTGCCATCAAGATGCTTGAAAACAGCTCTGAAAGGAAGCTCATTCTGATGGAGTGAACAGCCAATGGTGTGCAATTTCCGCTCAATTTTATTTTCCAGAGCTGTTACAAGGCCTCCCTCCCAGCCAGTGTTTGTATTTGTGTTGTCAAGGAGGACAGCTTTCAGGGTATGAACACTGTTAAACTCCTCCAAGACACTAGCAACTTCTTCACCAAGAAGAACTCCAGTCGCACCTTTAATTGGGATGACTCTGTGAGAGATATGTTCCACTTTCAGTTCCCGGCTCCTTTGTGAAAGTCAAATGGTGCTCTTGTCCCTTTCCTTTCTTCAGCTTAGTCTCCCCATTTTCATCCTTAACTTCTCTGTACAGCAAAGTGTCCTTGTCAACTTTCCCATCAACCCCAATACAGACTAACTTTTCCAGACCCTCATTGTGCTTTTCATCACTTTTCACTTTCATTCTAGCTTTTTCCCTGTCCATTTTCGATTTATCAACTATTATCTGTTTCACATCAAGGCCAGGCTTAAGCAGGTCCATAGCTTGTAAGTCCAGGAGGAAGGCATTAGCAAGACTTGCCCCAAGATTGGAAGAAACATCACCCCTGATCAGTTCCATGGCATATCTGGGGGTTTTCAAAAAGCTGTAACCTCCACTTGGGTGCCTCCTTTGCTTGAACTCTTCAGCTTCACCACCAGATGGCTGAAATGAAAATAAAAAATAAATTACTAAAGCGAAAATGGGCGAAAATAGGGGAAAAAGGGAAAAATATGGGTAAAAATCGACGAAAATGGGCGGAAATAAGAATAAATTACTTAAACGAAAATGGGGGGAAAAAGTGGGAAAATAGGGGGAAAAAATGGGTAAAAATTCAGGTAAAAAGTCGGCGAAAATGGGCGAAAAAAAGAATAAATTACTAAAGCGAAAATGGGGGAAAAAAGGGGGGAAATAGGGACAAAAAGTAGGGATAAATTTGGGTAAAAATGGGATAAGATAAAGAAAAAAAATATATTACCTCTCCTGATTCTCCTGAGCTGGATTCAAAAGAAATATCTTGTGAAGGTGTGGAGGAAAAAGTGGCCAAATCCACTTCCTGCTGCTGTTGAATCTGGCTCTGTAATCTTTCTGCTTCAGCTGCAGCCCTCTGGTCTCTCTTCACAGCAGCTTTATCCACAGATCCCAGCTGGAAAGAGCCCTTGGGTCCTATTTTGGCCCTCTGATCTCTCAAGTATTCCCTCTCCTCTACTGGAACCTGAAATATTAAAGTATATTAAATAGCGGATCTAAAATAAGAGATAAAATCCTGAAAAAAAATTGATTATTAATTTCTATTACCAGGGGGGGGGGAAAGGAAGATTACAGGGGAAAATGCGGATATTTTTCAATTACAAGCATTGAATTTCCTTCCATTTAAAAGGCACCTAATCGCACTAAGTTAGGCCAGTTAAAAGTTAAAAAAATAATAGCATTACCTTCTTACTGGGAGGACAAGTGCAGATTATGTGCTGTGTTTGACAATTTTCTTTCTTGCACTTCACAGCATTGTCATCACAGGGACGAACAGGTAGCTTACAGGTGCAAGCAGAAATGTCAAAAAGTTTATCCAGCTTTTCCTCCAGATTCTGCTCCTGGACTGTAGAAAGAGATTTCCTGTTTATCTCTTTTGCTTTCTTGAAGCACACTTTATCCACCAATTTCACTACATAATATTCCTCATACAGGGGCAGCCGCGGGTTCACTGCCTGCCAGATCTCAATCACATCCTTTGCTATCATTTTAGCAATATCATAGTCTTTCAAGTCCGGGTGGCTGTTTTGGAGGAAATAACTGTACTGAATAACTTGGCGGAGGGTAGGAGGCTCTGTTTTATCCAAAGGGGAAGGCTGGCCACTGAATTTTTTGGCACTATCACTTCGAGTTAACACTGCAGACTTCCGTTTTTTACCCATTTTTATGAAATATCTGAAAATAAAACAATTAAATGAACGCATCATAAAATAACTTAATTTAATACACATTTTATAGGTAAATATAATTAAAAAATACAAAATAATACACTAATAAACATCTATAATGCATTTACGATAAGTTTCAAGCATCGTTTTGTTAAAAAAGCCGAATTTTAATTGATTATTTTGATGAAATAAGGTCCGATATTTTGTTTGTTTACATTGCGCGAATGCCGCGCGCGCGATTTTACGCGTAAAATTCGGCAATTTTACAACTTAAAAATAATTAACAATCCTCAAAAAATACAATCATTTTCACAAATATGAGTTGGTGCAACGTTTTTTATACATTAATACCTTTCTATCTAGACTAGTCCAAGATCACAGTTCCAAAATCAACCTACCTTAATCAACATGTACATTCCACCCTCAACCTCCAGACGATGCCCCCCTGGTTACACACTCCAACTTCAGCCTATCTCACAAATCACAAATCTCATAATAGGAGGAGACTTTAACGCCCACCACACATCCTGGCTCACTACACAACAAAACGACAACCGAGGGGAAACCCTCCAAACACAATTCCACACTCTAAACATAATAAACTACAGAAATAAATATGAAAATAAAAACCCACTCTAATAGACAGAGTTTATTTCCACAACAGTTTCGATGCCCACTGGCATCCTCCTCGGGTGGATACAGAAAAAGGTTTTTCTGTATCCACCCGAGGAGGATGCCAGTGGGCATCGAAACTGTTGTGGAAATAAACTCTGTCTATTAGAGTGGGTTTTAATTTTCATATTTTGACCTTCACCTAGAAAAAAGTGAAGTTTTTTGGATTTACAGAAATAAACCCACACGGACACCACACCACACCAGCATAACCAACAACAGACCTCTCCAGACATTATCTTTTGTTCCCCCAACTTACAAATGAAAATAACTTGGGACGTCACATATGACCTATCATCTGACCACAATCCCATCCTCATCACCCACGAACTCACTCACCCAACAGCACACACCTACAAGCAAACTTACATTAACTACAGAAAGGCCAACTGGACAAACTACATAGGATATAGAGGACAACCTGAGAAATTTTGACATTACAGACTTCACCTCCATAGACCAAGCAGTCAACCATTTCACAAACACAATACTCACAGGAAGTAGAAAACATCCCACAGGGAAGAAGGAAACACTATAACTCAAACATCACCCCAGAAATTACAAAACTAATAAGACTAAGAAACTCACTAAAACAAATCAGATCTCCCACCAAGAAAATATACTGTACAGAAAATACAAAACCTCAATACACAATACACAGAGCCAGCAGGCGCCACAGCCAGTTGGATTAGAAGGCTGAGGATTGCGCCATGTATTTAATTATTCCATATATTAATCAGCTACAGCCAGCTGGCTTAGAACGCTGAGGATTGCTCCATGTATTTGCATATATTAATCAGCCGGTTGGCTTAATCAGCCAGAACCAGTGGGCGCCCAGCCAGTCGGCTTAGAAACCTGAGGATTGCGCCATGTATTTAATTATTCCAAATATTACTCAACCAGAGTCAGCAGGCGCCACAGACAGATGGCTTAGAAGGCTGAGGATTGCGCTGTTTATTTAATTAAGCATATATTAATCAGCCAGAGCTAGCGGGCCCATCAACCAGATGGCTTAGAAAGCTGAGTTGCCAGTTTGAGTTTATTTGCATATATTAATCCGGCAATTGGCTTTTCTTAGAAGGCATAATTGGCTGTATATGGAAGGAATTAAAAGCATGCATACCCTCATCGACTGTATACCCCTATTGCCACACACACACACACACACACACACACACACACACACACACTCGACTGTACGTCTATAAAGCCCCTATTATCACACACACACACACACACACACACACACACACACACACAAAAGCATCACCAACAATCGTATAGACTTTTAGGAGCTCCAAAAGGAGATGGTGAAATGAGGGCTACGACTTTTAAAAGGAGCTCACCCATCAAAAGGCGATGAGGGCTACAACTTTTTAGGAGCTCACCCCATTAACACAGCGTATCCGATACGAGGGATACAACCAAGTGTCCAAACGACTGGTGGTGAAGCCAACTCCTGGCAGACCGTCCCTAAATACGTCCAATAGACAGACCTATTAAACGATTATTGCAACGCTCGTTCATGTTGTTTATCTCCCTTTCTCAGTTGGCGTATGAGTTACCAGTTTGCACTTATTTATTTAACATATATTACGCCTTAGAAATCCGCTTTAAAAACCAATCAGGTGATATAATTGTGTTCAAGGAATAAATAAAACGCCAATACATCATGTCGTTACGTTCTACGGTGCAAAACGCTAAATTCGCATGTGATAGAGTTTATATCCACATCGCCATTACTTTGTACGATGTGGTACAACCGTTCAAGCATCACTTCACCGTTTAACTGATATAGCGGTCTATACTCAATATAAATGGCTTTCATATCGTTCAATACTATTTTTGTTCCCACTTTACACTCGGCGGGTAAATTATCTTTAAACGAACACAATCAAAAGCACGCACAAAAACGTCATCGTTAACCATAACATTAAATGCAAGTTTATAATCATGCCTTTCCAATCGGTTTTTTTTTCTTGCCGTCCAGAGCTTTTCAATCGTGAACTTTTCTTCACTCTGCATAGCTGCATTGGAAATAATCTTCCAAGTCGTAACGACACCTATCCGCTATATAGAGATACAACTCTTCAGGGTGAACAGTGTAGGCGAGCTCATCTCTCTACCTCTCCAGTGCTTTGTACCAAAGTTCAGGGTATTTCGAAGAATCTAAACCAGTGATGCACAAACCCTGGCCCGCGGGCCAAATGTGTCCCCCACGGGTCTTTTCAGTGGCCCCACGGGTCTTTTCAATTCAATGAAAAAGTTAGAATATAAAAGTGACCCAATTTATGAATTAGATGGAAAGTAAGTAGGCTAATACATTTAGTTATTTTCTTCGCTTGGCCGTCACATCAAAAAAGTTTGTGCACCACTGATCTAAACCTTTTAAATATGCATCCAGATCTAGACCGTTCTCCCCCTATTCATTCCTACATTCAACAAATCCGTCGAGCAGGGCGGTGTAAGCGTATTCAAGAACCGTATCAAAATAAATCATATCAGTAAAACACGCGCATCTAATATAGGCTATAGCTTGCGGAATCCGACGATCTCAAACATTCTGTCGAGGAAGAAACGGTTTCGTGTAGGAACAAGAACGTCATTATCAGATGTGTTCTTCCACATCAGTCGTATATCAATGCATGGTTGTTCGTTATTTACACTAAATGTAAAAACAATGGTATATGAGGAGGCGTCACTAATCATCTCTTTTATTGTACCTACGTCAACTGGTATTTTATAGTAGTCCTGAGCCCACCTCTCAACTATCACGAAGATACTGTTCATCTCTTCAACACTTAAATAAATAACGTTGCGTTTGCTCGCGTGCCTGCAGATCGTTTGAAGCACACAGTTAATGGTGCCGGTTTCTCGCCTGAATACACGCAATGATTTCGTCACGGAGACGTCGTACGAGGCGTTGAGAATGCTTCTCAAAGGGAGTTCCATCGTATTCGCACGTCCACTCGGTTCGAGATGACTATGGCACGTCCACCCGGTGCAAGCTCTGAGATGACTATGAGCCACAGGAGACAAGATCAGCTCGACGGGAGGAATGAATCACGTTGATGAAACACGTATGGGTTTGTTCGAACTCGTATGTTCCGCGTGAGTCACAGGAGGGAGGATCGGGTCGGGTTGACGGGGCGGGGTGAGTCACGCTGATGAAAGTGTACGGGTTTGTTCGAACTCGTATGTTTCGTGAGGTACACGGTTGGGCGGGAACGCGTCACACTGCTAAAGCGAGTACAGACTTGTTCGAGCACTCTTGGACAAACAGAATTTTCCGAAACGAATTTAATGTTTTATCACTCCTAAACATCTTCAAAATCCGGTGCGCTATTAGAGAGAAACATATGTTCATATTTATCCTTTTTGTGTAACAGGCGATACTCATCTCTAAAATCTGTTAAAAACTCACACAACCCGTTAGCCACAACCTCACTACAAACCTCATCATGATATATATTAATGTAGCGGTAAAAATACTTAAGATTGTCCATGATGACAAGATTTACATTTTCAGCCGTAGGGTACGAGTAATCGGTATGGTGTAACATGATATAACACCGCTTATCATACCACTCATCCACAAGACTCATTACTCATAACTGTTGTTTATCTTCTGAACGTGCTGCTTCTTCTACCTCGCGGTATATGTGTGCCTTTATAAAGCTTAGTTCTATAAAATACTTCAATACATCGTCTGTACTGCGAAAACCTACAAGCCCCTCGCCAGAATACCCGTCGACTATTTGAACATCTCGGTCCTTCGCACGGTTCAATACAGCCTTAAAAGAGGCAAAGGAGGAGGGAATAAGGAGTTTTTCAGTATCCACCACATCTATGCACTTTGTCGAATACCACTTCATAAATGTTGAACACGCTATATTAAAGGTAGCCATTACTATTTTTTACTTCTACGCGAGAGAATACACGTCTGAGCTCAAGGGTATAAAGAGGTCAACTGAGCACGCAGGGAAGCCAGGTTGCCCGTCTTACAGTGGGCGGAGCTTAACTTTTTACTGTACACACGCACACACGCAAAGTAAAACACTAGTTGAAACATGATTTATTTAATAAACGAAATAATCAGGATGTATATATTTACAAATACGTGTAATAAATAAGTTAGCAATAGACATATCAAAGATTATCGTATCCAAAGGGCATGGTGTCATAGGTACCAGGCACCTGGTAGCGTTTCCTGTAGGTGTTACGGCACACCTTTGTACCCCTAAGTTCCTTCATGCCTCCCAGCTTCTGCGCCCGAAAATTGTGGGTGCCTACAGTCAGTTGGGGCGGACGACCACCCTTATCATCTTCCAAGCACACTAACTCCTTCAGCGAATCAAAGTTGACGACCCGCCGATTCGTTGGTTAAGCGTGATACCCTTAGCCTTCAAGATATACTTCGTTTCATCCCCTATCCTCACCCGAACCCCATAGGTTTTTGGCCCTGTTGACACAAACGAGTCGGCGTATGTGTTTTCCCTCATAATCATCCTTGATCTCGTCAGTTAGCTCACCGAGGAACTCCGCAATAGCAGGCATGTATTCACCCTTCCTCGCTGTGACTATCACGCTATCTGTATCGGCATACAAAACCCCCTGCCCAAGAGAATGCAATAGGCCCCAAAGTTTGACGCGCGCTTAGGCTGTTGTGAAGCTGGCCACAGGAATGTTTGTAACCCGTGAGGTATCTGTGGCCAATTCGGTATTGTTGTACTTTATTATGTATCACCTACATTCACAATCTACATGACCTCTTTATCGGTTGCGTTGGCGTAATCCCAGACTTCACTATAACTTTATACCAAATGAACGTTCCCTTTACCGGTATTCTGTGCAAATTTTTCCCAAAGACTGTTTAGACGCAACTTTGCACTAAAGCGCTTGCCAGGGCTCTTTACAATTTGGGAACGGTCAAGCTGTATACCTTCACGGTCACAGTAACGTAGAATTTAGGCCGACTTTTCATCTTCGGTATCAACTCCTCACGGATATCCTGACGCTTCAACTTTATCCTTCAAAAAGCGTTTATATATGGCGTGAAAAGGTTGGGTAGCTTCTGAAACCTCCACACCTCATGTAGCTGTAATACAACAACAGATAGTAACACTAACTGGAGTGTTGTGATATACCCTGGGATATTACCAGAGCCCTAAATGAACGTACGTCAGGGCCTTCACAACAGCCAAAGTTGATGTCTTCCTGGTCTGGTGGAGGAGTGAATTTCTGATAATTATCATTTTTAGCGGCGCTTTCAAATCACTAGTTTGTGTGTGTGTGTGTGTGTTGTGTGTTTGTGTGTGTGTGTGTGTGTATGTGTGTGTGTGTGTTCTTCAGTTTTGGACTCTCTGTGTGTGTATATATATATATATATATAGCTCATTCAACTCCATTTGTTGTGTACCCCCACAATGTGCGTGGGTTGGGTGGGTGGGGGTTTTTCGATGTTTAATGGATCTGAAAACATGAAATGATGAGAAGTTATGTTTTAGCTTTAATGTAAAAATGTATTTACTCTGCTTTCTATAAAAGTTAACAGTCGTTCTCCGCCACACATGATCGCTTGGTGTAGGAGGGAAATGCTCTCTCGCGCTCTCCACCGCACATATAGTCATCTACGCCCGGTTCATCTGGTCTAATATGCAGTCTAATTTCTTCATTCTACCATATCTCAAGAGTTGAAATTTCTTGGCGTTAAACATCCTTCTATTGTCTTCTGTTGTCCTCTCCTCACACCGGGGCCAAGTGGGTGGCCGTCCGTTATAAGGAGTTGCTTGAGCACGAGTCATCTGAGATATTTACAGGTGATCCCTTGAAAAGAGGCAACAAACTAATACAAATGCAAATAAAAGGTGGTGTACAGTTTAAAGACACTTTATTATTCACACCTTGTAAATTAGCAAATCTACCCAAGGTAATGGGCGTATCCGCTGAAGTTTCAAAAGGATATTTCCCTTACACATTCCTCACTAGCGAAACTTTCAATTACGTAGCACTACCTCCACCCAAACATTTCTTTAACTATGAATGAATGAGCACAGACGAGCGTGAAGATTTTAACCGATACTACAATAGTTTTAATGAATGTAATCCTTATAATATAGCTGATGAATGTGAGCGTTGTTGCGTGAATGAAGTGCGCGTGCTTAGAGTATGTTTCCAGGCCTTTAGAAAGATGTACATATGCCGTTTCAAATGCGATCCGGTGCAAATCGCAACCACCATCGCATCATTATGTTTTACGGTGTTTAAGAATAACTTCATGCCTAAAGACACCTTAGCCATTATCCACAGAAACAACGCCCGCAGTTATGGACACAAGGCTATTTACTGGCTCATACACCTACAGCAGCAGACAGGTGTATACATAAAGCATGCTCGCAACACGGGTGAAGTACCCATTAAGGTTAATGGTCGTGTTTTTTGGGTTGATGGTCTAAGTGAAAACCGTGCCACTGGTGAGAAGACTGTGTACTCCTTTAATGGTTGCTGGTGGCACGGGCGTCTCCGTCCTGAGTGTGGGATCGTAGGAGATATCTACGGTAGATCGCCAGCCGACACTCTTGCATGGACCCGCACTCGCGATCAACTTATAGGCTCCCAGTTCACTCACAAAGTCTTGTGGGAACATGAGTATGATGCACGGATGGAGACAGACGGACAGTACCGTGAAGAAATAAACACGATCAAGCGTTCAATGGTGTTGGATCCTCTCAAATGCGGTGATAGCTTGTTCGGAGGGCGTACAAAGCCCTTCAAGCTATACTTTCCGCCTACGGAGTGTGTGAAGCTCTATTACTACGACTTCTGTTCTTTATACCCTTACGTGATGAAGAACAATCCGTACCCCGTAGGTGCGCCTGAGAAACTGATGGGCCTGACCTACCCACCATCAAAGAGTTCTCAAGAAATTTGAACGGGTACTGTTTCGGCCTTTCTTTCGTAGACGTACTCCCCCCTCGCGATTTATGGATGCCGATCTTACCCGCTGTTATAGGTCACAAGCTCATGTTTACCTTGTGCGTGAAGTGCGCTGAAGAGAACAATGGTGATTGTGACCATACAACCCACTAGCTTAAGATTAGAGGTGTATTTGCAAGTCCAGAGCTGGATCTAGCTGTTTGCCATGGCTACAGCATATTGAAGATACATGAGGTGTGGAGGTTTCAGAAGCTACCCAACCTTTTCACGCCATATATAAGCGCTTTTTGAAGGATAAGGTTGAAGCCTCAGGATACCCGCGAGCAGTTGATACCGAAAATGAAAAGTCGGCCTATATTCAACGTTACCGTGACCGTGAAGGTATACAGCTTGACCGTTCCCAAATTGTAAAGAGCCCTGGCAAGCGCTTTAGTGCAAAATTGCGTCTAAACAGTCTTTGGGAAAAATTTGCACAGAATACCGGCAAAGGGAACGTTCATTTGGCATAAAGTTATAGTGAAGTCTGGGATTACGCCAACGCAACCGATAAAGAGGTCATGTAGATTGTGAATGTAGGTGATACATAATAAAGTACAACAATACCGAATTGGCCACAGATACCTCACGGGTTACAAACATTCCTGTGGCCAGCTTCACAACAGCCTACGCGCGCGTCAAACTTTGGGGCCTATTGCATTCTCTTGGGCGGAGGGTTTTGTATGCCGATACAGATAGCGTGATATTCACAGCGAGGAGGGGTGTATACATGCCTGCTATTGGGGAGTTCCTCGGTGAGCTAACTGACGAGATCAAGGATGAGTATGGGGACAACGCATACGCCGACTCGTTTGTGTCAACAGGGCCAAAAACCTATGGGGTACGGGTGAGGATAGGGGATGAAACGAAGTATATCTTGAAGGCTAAGGGTATCACGCTTAACCAACGAATCGGCGGGTCGTCAACTTTGATTCGCTGAAGGAGTTAGTGTGCTTGGAAGATGATAAGGGTGGTCGTCCGCCCCAACTGACTGTAGGCACCCACAATTTTCGGGCGCAGAAGCTGGGAGGCATGAAGGAACTTAGGGGTACAAAGGTGTGCCGTAACACCTACAGGAAACGCTACCAGGTGCCTGGTACCTATGACACCGTGCCCTTTGGATACGATAATCTTTGATATGTCTATTGCTAACTTATTTATTACACGTATTGTAAATATATACATCCTGATTATTTCGTTTATTAAATAAATCATGTTTCAACTAGTGTTTTACTTTGCGTGTGTGCGTGTGTACAGTAAAAAGTTAAGCTCCGCCCACTGTAAGACGGGCAACCTGGCTTCCCTGCGTGCTCAGTTGACCTCTTTATACCCTTGAGCTCAGACGTGTATTCTCTCGCGTAGAAGAAAAAATAGTAATGGCTACCTTTAGTATAGCGTGTTCAACATTTATGAAGTGGTATTCGACAAAGTGCATAGATGTGGTGGATACTGAAAAACTCCTTATTCCCTCCTCCTTTGCCTCTTTTAAGGCTGTATTGAACCGTGCGAAGGACCGAGATGTTCAAATAGTCTACGGGTATTCTGGCGAGGGGCTTGTAGGCTTTCGCAGTACAGACGATGTATTGAAGTATTTTATAGAACTAAGCTTTATAAAGGCACACATATACCGCGAGGTAGAAGAAGCAGCACGTTCAGAAGATAAACAACAGTTATGAGTAGTGAGTCTTGTGGATGAGTGGTATGATAAGCGGTGTTATATCATGTTACACCATACCGATTACTCGTACCCTACGGCTGAAAATGTAAATCTTGTCATCATGGACAATCTTAAGTATTTTTACCGCTACATTAATATATATCATGATGAGGTTTGTAGTGAGGTTGTGCTAACGGTTGTGGAGTTTTAACAGATTTTAGAGATGAGTATCGTACACAAAAAGGATAAATATGAACATATGTCTCTAATAGCGCAGGATTGTGAAGATGTTTAGGAGTGATAAAACATTAAATTCGTTTCGGAAAATTCTGTTTGTCCAAGAGTGCTCGAACAAGTCTGTACACGCTTTAGCAGTGTGACGCGTTCCCGCCCAACCGTGTACCTCACGAAACATACGAGTTCGAACAAACCCGTACACGTTTCATCAGCGTGACTCACCCCTCCCCGTCAACCCGACCCGATCCTCCCTCCTGTGACTCACGCGGAACATACGAGTTCGAACAAACCCATACGCGTTTCATCAACGTGATTCATTCCTCCCGTCGAGCTGATCTTGTCTCCTGCGGCTCATAGTCATCTCAGAGCTTGCACCGGGTGGACGTGCCATAGTCATCTCGAACCGAGTGGACGTGCGAATACGATGGAACTCCCTTTGAGAAGCATTCTCAACGCCTCGTACGACGTCTCCGTGACGAAATCATTGCGTGTATTCAGGCGAGAAACCGGCACCATTAACTGCGTGCTTCAAACGATCTGCAGGCACGCGAGCAAACGCAACGTTATTTATTTAAGTGTTGAGGAGATGAACAGTATCTTCGTGATAGTTGAGAGGTGGGCTCAGGACTACTATAAAATACCAGTTGACGTAGGTACAATAAAAGAGATGATTAGTGACGCCTCCTCATATACCATTGTTTTTACATTTAGTGTAAATAACGAACAACCATGCATTGATATACGACTGATGTGGAAGAACACATCTGATAATGACGTTCTTGTTCCTACACGAAATCGTTTCTTCCTCGACAGAATGTTTGAGATCGTCGGATTCCGCAAGCTATAGCCTATATTAGATGCGCGTGTTTTACTGATATGATTTATTTTGATACGGTTCTTGAATACGCTTACACCGCCCTGCTCGACGGATTTGTTGAATGTAGGAATGAATAGGGGGAGAACGGTCTAGATCTGAATGCATATTTAAAAGGTTTAGATCAGTGGTGCACAAACTTTTTTGATGTGACGGCCAAGCGAAGAAAATAACTAAATGTATTAGCCTACTTACTTTCCATCTAATTCATAAATTGGGTCACTTTTATATTCTAACTTTTTCATTGAATTGAAAAGACCCGTGGGGCCACTGAAAAGACCCGTGGGGGACACATTTGGCCCGCGGGCCAGGGTTTGTGCATCACTGGTTTAGATTCTTCGAAATACCCTGAACTTTGGTACAAAGCACTTGAGAGGTAGAGAGATGAGCTCGCCTACACTGTTCACCCTGAAGAGTTGTATCTCTATATAGCGGATAGGTGTCGTTACGACTTGGAAGATTATTTCCAATGCAGCTATGCAGAGTGAAGAAAAGTTCACGATTGAAAAGCTCTGGACGGCAAGAAAAAAAACCCGATTGGAAAGGCATGATTATAAACTTGCATTTAATGTTATGGTTAACGATGACGTTTTTGTGCGTGCTTTTGATTGTGTTCGTTTAAAGATAACTTACCCGCCGAGTGTAAAGTGGGGACAAAAATAGTATTGAACGGTATGAAAGCCATTTATATTGAGTATAGTCCGCTGTATCAGTTAAACGGTGAAGTGATGCTTGAACGGTTTTACCACATCGTACAAAGTAACGGCGATGTGGGTATAGACTCTATCACATGCGAATTTAGCGTTTTGCACCGTAGAACGTAAAGACAATATATATTTTTCCTGCACTAATATGATTATACGTTTTGTATAATTTCAATATATTTGATATATATGAATATTTTTCCAGTACTAATATTTTGATAATGCACCGTTTTGTATGATTATATATTTTCCATTTATGATGCTATTATTTGACCATATTTACCCCATTGTATATCCATTAATTCGTCTAAATAATCAGAATGATGTATTGGCGTTTTATTTATTCCTTGAACATAATTATATCATCTGATTGGTTTTTAAAGCGGATTTCTAAGGCTTAATATATGTTAAATAAATAAGTCCAAACTGGCAACTCATACGCCAACTGAGAAAGGGAGATAAACAACATGAACGAGCGTTGCAATAATCGTTTAATAGGTCTGTCTATTGGACGTATTTAGGGACGGTCTACCAGGAGGTGGCTTCACCACCAATCGTTTGGACACTTGGTTGTAGCTCTCGTATCGGATACGCAGTGTTAATGGGGTGAGCTCCTAAAAAGTCGTAACCCTCATCGCCTTTTGATGGGTGAGCTCCTTTTAAAAGTCGTAGCCCTCATTTCACCATCTCCTTTTGGAGCTCCTAAAAGTCTATACGATTGTTTGTGATGCTTTTATGTGTGTGTGTGTTTGTGTGTGTGTGTGTGTGTGTGTGTGTGATAATAGGGGCTTTATGGACGTAGAGTCGTGTGTGTGTGTGTGTGTGTGTGTGTGTGGTAATAGGGGTGTACAGGCGATGAGGGTATGCATGCTTTTAATTCCTTCTATATACAGCCAATTATGCCTTCTAATAAAGCCAATTGCCGGATTAATATATGCAAATAAACGCAAACTGGCAACTCAGCCTTCTTAGTCAACTGGTTGATTAATATATTCAAATAAACAGCGGAAACTGGCAACTTAGCCTTCTAAGCCATCTGGTTGACTGGCCCGCTAGCTCTGGCTGATTAATATATGCTTAATTAAATAAACAGCGCAATCCTCAGCCTTCTAAGCCAACTGCTGGTGGCGCCCTCTGGCTCTTGCTGAATAAGCCAACTGACTGATTAGTATATGCTTTAATTAAATAAATATTGCTATCTGGCAGCTCAGCCTTCTAAGCTAACCGGCTGATTAATATATGGAATAATTTAATACATGGCGCAATCCTCAGCCTTCTCAGCCAACTGACTGAATAATATATGCAAATAAACAGGCAATCCTCAGGCTTCTAAGCCAACTGGCTGTGGCGCCTGCTGACTCTGGCTGATTAATATATGGAATAATTAAATACATGGCGCAATCCTCAGCCTTCTAAGCCGACTTCTGGTGGCGTCCGCTGGCTCTGGCTGATTAAGCCAACCGGCTGATTAATATATGCAAATACATAGCGCAATCCTCAGCCTTCTAAGCCAGCTGGCTGTGGTGCCTGCTGGCTCTGGCTGATTAATATATGGAATAATTAAATACATGGCGAAATCCTCAGCCCTCTACGCCAACTGGCTGTGGCGCCTGCTGGCTCTGGCTGATTAATCCAACTGGCTGATTAATATATGCAAATAAACAGCGCAATCCTCAGCCTTCTAAGCCAACTGGCTGATTAGAGGCCTATAAGAGAGCTGCGGCTTGACTGAAGGACTCATATGCGCTTGGCTCTCGCCAAGCGAAGAACCCTCCTCTGGGTTCCCTCCACCTTAGGTTAGGTATGCCCCTTTGGGGGGTTCAGCTTGGGGGATAATTCCGCCTCCAAGTTGCATACCCCTTACAACCCCATTTTGTGGTTGGCAACAAAGAAGGATTCGCATCAAGGGGGGGTGCTTTGCAACAAGGGAAGGGGGGTCGTCACTCTTGCAACATTACGTAGCATTTGCAACATTCCTGGACTCTTTCATTTTGCAACCATACTACTCATCTAGAAACAATGAACCAACACACCAACACCGCTCAACTCTGGAGAACAGTCAAAACAATACACAACTCCCACAAAAACCCTCCCTCCACACACGAAGCCCTACTCGCACAACAAAACAAAATTCCAACACCAAAACAACACTGCAACCTCCTAATGAAACATTATTCCAAAACCAGTCACAAGCCAACCACCCCTACCAATAGGATAACAATAAAGAACACTCGTAAAATCCACATTGACCAAACAGTTGACCCACTATTTCACTCTGTAGATACGCTCTCTGTGATCAAAACAATGAAAAACTCAGCAGCCACAATTTCAGACCACATTTCAAACATACACCTAAAACACGTAGGCCCCATAGCAACCCAATCACTGGCAAGCATTTTCAACCACTCCTGGCAGCACAACAAAATCCCCAATAAATGGAAACAAGCAAACATCACCCCAATACTCAAACCCAACAAACCACCAACTCAACCATCATCATACCGACCCATATCACTACTTTCCACCATCTCAAAAACACTTGAAAAACTGATACAAAGACGAATCACGGCATTGACACCATGCGCACCCTCACAACACGGCTTTCGTCAGAACCACTCAACAACTACACTACTCACTAACCTCACACAACACATCCTGGAAGGTTTCAACCAGAACCCCCACCCCACCCCCGAAGAGAACGATCCTAGTAGCAGTAGACATAAACAAAGCCTTTGACACAGTACCACGACATAATCTCACACAGAAAATACTTGACACCAATCTTCATCCCAACGACAAAAAATGGCTGGCAAACTTCCTCGCAGACAGACAAGCACGAGTCATACACAAACAGGCAACATCAAAATTCATGTCACTATACAACGGAGTCCCACAGGGTGCAATCCTGTCCCCAATCCTTTTCAACTTATTTATGCATGACATTCCAAATCCACATACACCAAATGTTAACATCCAATCATATGCAGATGACCTCACCATAACCTCACAACACAATAGCATAAACACAGCCACTAGAGGTATACAACAATACATGATAGATTTTAAGAACTGGCTACATACCAACCGAATGACAGTTTCACCACAAAAGTCCTCAGTAACACTATTCCCCTCACACAAAAAAGAAACAAATAAACGCACAAATCACCCTCCTAAACCACCGCCTCCCACTAAATAAGACACCCACAATTCTTGGCCTCACATATGACACGCACATGACATTCACTACACACGTAACGAATATCTGCAGCAAAGCTACAAAGAAACTTAATGACCTACGCACCCTAACTAGTACTACATTTGGATAACACAAAGAAACCCTCACCACCCTATACAAACAATTCATCCGTACAACATTAAATTACGCTTCACCAGCCTGGCACCCCACAATATCCAGCACCAACAAAAACCGACTGCAAATCATTCAAAACAAAGCCCTCAAAATCATCACAGGCTGCACACAAACGACCCCCATCCCACATCTACACTCAGAAACTAACATCCTTCCAATACAAATACACCTTAACATGATAGGCACAGAGTTCTTTGCCAAAACCCTCGTGCTAACTCACCCATGCCACCGCCTTGCCACAACCCCACAACCACCACGAAACAAAAAGGAAACCCCAACATCACACTACTCATCACTCTACACCACACTACCCCCATGCCCTCCACAACAAAACCAAACAAAACATATACACACACAATTCGTAAACCAACATATTGACACACTACCAAATAACCCAATTCTACAAGCATGACCCCCCAACATAGCCAAAGAAGAAGAAGCATTACCGAGACACAAACGAGTTACCCTCTCTAGACTCAGATCCAGCCACCACCCCTCCCTACATTATTACAGACACTTCATACACCAAACGAACAATGCAAACTGTCCACGATGTGACCACACCAACGAAAACACCGAACACCTAATTCTTACATGCCCCCACTTCCAACACTTTAGACAAACACACAACATCTCATTGGTCAGAGATCTGTGGGCGGTGGCGGTATGGCTGGGGGACGCGGGCTGGCCATAATAGACCAGTCAAGGGGTTAAAAAGTAAAAAGTAAAGTAAGTATATATATATATATATATATATATATATATATATATATATATATATATATATATATATATATATATATATCTGTGTGTGTGTGTTTGTGTGTATATTACACACTGTATATTAGTGGGAGTGGACGCGTGTTTTTAGGCATTCTTTCCTTTAAATAGTAAAAATTTAGATACTATTCTGTTCAAGAACTCGATGATTCCGTGTGTACTAAATGTGACTTATGGAGTAACTGTTTCGTGATACTTAATGTGAAAAAATGTCCTGCTGTATCTAATTGGTGGTATCTATAGCATTGTTTGATGGGCCGAGAAGCGGTCACCCCTGTGAGTATTCCTTGCCCTCTTCCCGATCCCCCTCCCCTCCCCCACTACTACAATGACCGCGTGAGGCCGTGTTTCCAGTTTACTCAATTTACAATGACGTCCTCTGCCGAAAGGTGTAGGCTTCTAGAAAATCCCTTGTTGTGTTTTATATTTGACAAAGTAGATCATATTAAGCTTGACCTGTTTGTGTCTGTATCACGAATTTTATGATAATGAAAAAACAGAATATGCGAGGGTACAGATAAACACCTTGTTCAATGCTACCATAATTAGGGTTGTCAGACGTCCCGCATTCTGCGGGACAGCCCCGCATTTGATCCAAAAATCAAGCATTATTAAGCATTGTTTTAATAAAAAATTTCTAATTTTGTTTGTTGTAACCTTTGAAGAAATTTAGTTTCAATTTGAAAAAAAGTTGGTCTTAAAACCTGGCAACCCTAACAGTACCATACCAATTCGTAGTAGTGTATGCAAAATGAAAATAATATCACCTTCTACGTGACTACTTTCCATATAATTCCGGTAATTTGTATGAGTGACGTTGACGTATCAGTGCTTTTCAAACACAGTAATGAGGTGCAAAAATCATTCATTGAAATAAAACACCAACAGGTAGTGTCAAATCAGAAGAGCACATTATCGCTCAAACAATTTCGCTCAGAAATAGTTGCGTTAAATACTTAAATAAGAGAGGTTAGAACTTTTAGAAATAATAATTACATTTGATTACTGAAAATAAGTTGGGAGAAAAATTTGTACTTGTCGTATTTCAGACTTAGAGGGCGCACTGGAGGCTCATGTATCCGTTTTCTAGGTTCATAAAAAATGAACTATCAGATGGCTTTTCAGTTGTTAATTCAACTAATTTTAAAACTATAATAGATATGGTTTGAAACCTGCTGTGATAAAATTTGGGGGTGAATAAGAGTATTACCCAGAAAATAAAATTCCGTTATTGATCTTACAATTGTCCTCTATTCAAATATCAACCATATAATTATTTCTGGTTTTATAGTAATCTTAAGTCCTATCTAGTTTAATTCTAGTCTCTTTTGCAATTACAGTATATTACTGTTAAATTTACAGTGCCTGTTGTATCTGAAATAAATTGATTGATTAAAATGACGGTAATTGATTGACTGTTGGTTCAATAGTAACGGTAAAAAATAATTTTATTTGTACTCGTACACTTGTACACGTGTTGGTTTTCGTCGTCGTCGTCGTTGGGCCTAGGCAAGCTACGGCTTGGGACCGTAGCGCATCTATCCGATATAGGTTAACCTGGATGATGTAGCCATAAGCACTGCCGCTGGTTAAGTGCCAACCAGTGATTATCTCACTAGCCGTATTGAGTCCGTAAGGCGAAACTGCGACAGTACCAAGGATGGAAAATATAACCCTTGGATTTCTATTATTTATTTGCAAAATGGACATGGTATTAGATTAAAATAATTATTTGAATATAAATAATTAACTGACAATTGTGATATATAATTAATTATGTTTACATACAATAAAATAATACAGTATACATAAAATTAGTATTAATGTGGTTTACAATTGAATTATGATGGGTAACTAATTTAAAATGAATTTATAGCTATTCCGAAATTCAAGACGGTAAAATTAACATTTATCTTGAAACTAAAATAAGAGTATTCACTACACACTCCCCCACCAGAGAGGAAGTTCAAAGAGTTCCGAACGACACAGATTTCCCCTGGACCTTTTTGGTAGCTACATGTACCTCGCTTAAGGTTGATTCCAAAAACGCAGGCTTAAGACGATCGATAGAAACCTTGTCGACCTTGGAACCGCGCTGGATGAGAAATGATTTGCGCGTACGTCGGAGAACTTCATAGGGCCCGTCATATGGACATTGGAGAGGCCGTTTTGGGACAGGTACACGAACGAAAACGTGGGTGCAAGACTGGAGGGCTGGGGAAACAAAGATGTTCTGTTGGCTAGTCAATCGAGGGGGAACAGGCTGAAGGGACTGCATGTGAGAGGAAAGTGTTTGAGCGAATTCCATAGGATCACATGACTTATCCCCTGCAGTGAAGTAGCCACCTGGTAGCCGCAGTGTTGTTCCATAGACTAGTTCAGCCGCTGTAGTCTTCAGATCACTCTTAAATGCAGAGCGAATACCAAGCAACACGAGTGGAAGCTTATCCATCCAATGGGAGTCTTCGTGACACATAAGGGATGACTTCAGCTGGCGATGGAAGCGTTCGACGAGGCCGTTAGCTTGCGGATGATACGCACAGGTATGCGCATGTACTGTACCCAACAAGCTGGTAAACTTCTTCCAAAGCGAAGACTCAAATTGGCGACCTTGGTCAGTGATGACTTTTGTCGGCAATCCAAATCTTGATACCCATCCATGAAGAAAGGCTCTTGCAACAGTGTCCGCTTGGATATCAGGAAGTGGGATGGCTTCAGGCCATCTGGAAAAGCGGTCGAGACAGGTGAGCAGATAACGTTGGCCTTGAATCACTGGAAGAGGGCCAACAATGTCTACATGAATTACCTCAAATCGCTGGGATGGGGGCGGAAATGCGTCAAAGGGGGACCTGGTGTGCCTTTGGACTTTGGCACGCTGGCAGGCAAGGCACGTTTTGGTCCAATGTTTGACATCCTTCCGCATCGAGGGCCAAATAAAGCGAGAGGTAACCAGGTGTTGCGAAGCACGGATACCAGGATGGGAGGGCTTATGAATATCCGTGAAGACTGCTTGTCTGTGACATGGAGGGACATAAGGGCGAATAGCAGCTGTTGATACGTCGCAATAGAGGGGCACAGACAATCCTGGCATACTCATTTTCTTGAGGGAAAGTGAGTGAGTGGAGTCTTCTCTGAGCAGGTCTTGTAGTTCCGTATCCTTATCTTGATCCTGTGCAATAGCATTCCACAGTGTAGAGCTGAGGGTAACAGAAGTAATCTCTATTCTTGAAAGTGCATCCGCTGGAGTGTTCAAGACACCTTTGATGTGGCGGATATCTGTGGTAAATTGCGAGATATAATCGAGTTGCCTGATGACTCTGGGAGAGTGGTTACAGCTTTTTATTGAAGACAGTGACCAAAGGTTTGTGGTCGGTAAAAACACAAAACTCTCGGCCTTCAAGGAAATGTTGAAAATGCTTCACGTTTAAGTAAATAGCAAGAAGTTCACGTCCGAAAGCACTATAACGCGTTTTGGCTGGCTGCAGCTTTTTCGAGTAAAACGCGATGGGTGCTTGTTGACCGTTAATGGTTTGTTCCAACACCCCACCGATCGCAACATCTGATGCATCGACCGTCAGAGTTAGGGGGGCATCACTGATAGGAAATGACAGAGACAATGCACTATTGATAGCATTTTTGGCATTGTCGAACGCCTGTAAACTATCGCTACACCATACCAATTTCGTTACCTTGCGTTTGTGTGTGATCATAGCGTGTAGAGGAGCAAGAACACTGGCACAGTTATTAATGAACTTGTGGTAATAATTTACCAAACCTAGAAACCGACGTAACTCACGCTGATTATTTGGCATAGGGTAATTTTTCATCACTTCACACTTGTCCTGAAGGGGGGTAATTCCGTGCTGCGAAATCGTGTGACCAAGAAATTCCAAGGTTGGCTGTGCAAACACACACTTAGATGCATTAATAGTAACACCGTATTGTTCTAAGCGTTGAAAGAGGAGTGAAAGATGTTCCTTATGTTCCTCTTCCGTTGAGCTGGCCACAAGCAAATCATCGATGTAGGCATAAACAAAGTCTAAGCCTCTGGTGACCTCATCTATAAACCTCTGAAAGGTTTGCGCAGCATTCCGTAGCCCGAACGGCATCTTCACAAATTCGAATAACCCAAATGGTGTACAAACTGCAGTCTTGGGAATATCCGAAGGCTCTACGGGAATGTGGTGGAAAGCCTTAACGAAGTCTATTTTACTGAAGATAGATTTGCCGTGGAGAAGAGAAGTAAAGTCTTGGACATTTGGTACCGGATATCGGTCCGGGATGGTTGTCGAATTCAAAAACCGGTAATCCCCACATGGTCTCCAGTCTCCTGACTTCTTCTGGACCAGGTGTAGGGGAGAGGACCAACTGCTTTTGGAAGGTCTTATTATCCGAAGATCTATCATAAGCTGGAATTCCGATTTGGCAGCTTTCAGTTTGTCCGGGGCAAGACGTCTGGGTTTTGCAAACAGGGGGACCTTTTGTTGTAATGTGATGGGTAATGGTGTGCTTAATGGTATCACCCATCTGCATCGGTTGAAGAATTCCTGGATATCGCTGGAAAAGGCACTGGTACATGGAATTAGGGGGAACGAGGGAAAGTGCAGAGTTCGAGGCGTCCGGAAGGGCAACCTGTTTGGCAAGAACAGAAAGCAGTGTGGCCTGGTCGCATAAGCGTCGCTTGTCAAGATCCACCAGGAGTTTGAAATGCTGGAGGAAGTCAGCGCCGATTATGGGATGCTGCACTTGAGCACAGATGAAAATCCACTTGAAGGATCGGTGAAGACCCAAGTTTAGTTCACGCGACTGAGTACGTACGTGGGTATGCGTGAACCGTTAGCAGCGTATAGAGGCGGAGATTCCGAGTGCGTATGACCAGATTTTTGAGGGAATACACTGACTGACGCTCCGGTATCGACCAAGAAATTGACACCAGAGTTCCTGTCCTTTATGAATAACAGGTTGGCAGTGCGAGTACTAGACGCCATTAGGACTCGCTGCTGGGTTTTCCGACGAAAAATTGCAAGGGGAGATGCACTTCCTAGCCTTCTTTCCAAATTTAGAGTGGTAGAAGCAGATTCCGGAACTCGAACGATGCCTCTTCGTAAATCTTGACCGAGAATGGCTTCTTTGCCGTTGATTTGTAGCAGAGAACAAACGTGGTTGAGTTGTTGACTTAACTCTTCCACTTTCAACTCCAGTTCCGATTGTGTGTTCACGTTGTTGACCGGAACTGTGTCAATCTCCACTACTTTGTCGGCAGTTTCTGCTAGTTTATTAACTGGAGTAGCAGGATCCATAGTGGCCAAGACACCCTGAGCTGATGGACGAAGTTTCTGCAAGAACAACTGTCTAAAGATGTCCTTATCGAAGGTTTGTGCGCGTTCACCTAGAGCGCACTGCATAGCCCCCAGCATTTGAGTGGGCTTACGGTCTCCAAGTTCTTCTTTTGAGATTAACTGATGTAGTTTCTCACGCTCGGAGACAGTGGTGCGGCACAGGATGGCAGACTTCAGATCGTTGTATGGGTCCTCACTCGTGGAAGTAGACACGATGACGTCACGGATTTCAGAGATGATGCTCGCTGGTAGAGAGGACAAAACATGATCGTATTTTGTCCTGCTAGCGGTGATCCTTCCCAAGTTGAATTGTGATTCCACTTGGTGGAACCAAATAAATGGATCACCCGGACAGAAGACGGGGAGCTTTACGCTCAAGTGGGAGATGGCACCAGCGTCGTCAGGCATCTCCTATGCTTGCTGACGTACAAGCAAGACGACAAGTTACCAACGAAGGAGTGGAGGTTGAGACGAGCGCAGGCACAGAGCGCACGGGCAGGGGTGAGGGGCAGAGGGCACGAGCGACGTTACAGTCTGGTCCTAGTCGCTCGGGTGAAGGGGGTGATGGGCACGAACGACGTTACAGTCTAGTCCTAGTCGTTCGGATAAAAGGGGGGAATCCAACTCCGGGGTCACCAATTGTTGGTTTTCGTCGTCGTCGTCGTTGGGCCTAGGCAAGCTACGGCTTGGGACCGTAGCGCATCTATCCGGTATAGGTTAACCTGGATGATGTAGCCATAAGCACTGCCGCTGGTTAAGTGCCAACCAGTGATTATCTCACTAGCCGTATTGAGTCCGTTAGGCGAAACTGCGACAGTACCAAGTATGGAAAATATAACCCTTGGATTTCTATTATTTATTTGCAAAATGGACATGGTATTAGATTAAAATAATTATTTGAATATAAATAATTAACTGACAATTGTGATATATAATTAATTATGTTTACATACAATAAAATAATACAGTATACATAAAATTAGTATTAATGTGGTTTACAATTGAATTATGATGGGTAACTAATTTAAAATGAATTTATAGCTATTCCGAAATTCAAGACGGTAAAATTAACATTTATCTTGAAACTAAAATAAGAGTATTCACTACACACGGAAACAAACCTGTATATTGAGGCCTGTTTTATCAAATAAATCGTTAAGTAAAAATTATGGTATTTTTCTGTTGATTTGATTTTAGAAATAAATTTAGAAAATATGGTTAATGTTGAAACAACTGTTAACTCTCTGCATTATGGAGGAAAATGTTAAATAACGAAGTATTGTTCCCCGTAGATTCAACAGTAAAGTTTTGGCAACAAAATTGGCAGTAAAGTACTGTTACATCCACTGTAATATATATATGAAAATTATTTCACGAAAGTAACACTTGAAAAATATTTATGATGAATAAAACCACGAAGGAAAGGAAACACAGAATGGTGCTCAAGCGCTTTCGTGTTCCTGAGGATGTCATTAGACGAAAGCGCTTGAGCACCATTCTGTTTCCTTTCCTTCGTGGTTTTATTCATATATATATATATATATATACACACACGAGTATATTAGGGTGAATTTTTTTTTAATTTAAACGTCCTAGCCCCACCACCCCTAAAATTGTTCCATGTAATGAGAAAACTATGTGTGTAGATTTTCTTTTAAATTGCTTAAAATTTAGAGGTCTTTCAAGAGCACTGAAATTTTAGCTACTGCTTATCACATCACATGACATCATATGGCATTGTCCCAGTTCTAGCCGATTTCTTTGTCGTTCAATTTTACAATCATATCTCATCAGTTCACATGTTTTATATTTTTTATATTTTCTTTGTTCAGTTTAGTCTTCTGTGTATACTAAGGGGGGGGGAGGTAAAACCAATGGCGGATTAATGGCTTGATAGGCCTGGGACTGATTGATTCAAATGGGCCTATAGTTACGTTTGTTCATGTTCATTACGTTACATAGGGTGTCCCAGGAGGAAATGTCAAGAATGCACCATTTGACTCTTTGGGTATTTCTAAGTAGAAAGTATTATATCGACATGTGCCTGATTCCCAACCGTTACCGAGATACAGGCCTCTACATTTGGGTAACTAAAACATAATAAAAAGCCGATCTTAGATAATATTCCATGACATTTAATGATTCATTGCCAACTGTGCAGATCCTCACATTATTTATTTACATTATTTTTTTGTCTGGGGGTTCTTGAAGAGTAACGTTTATCAGCGGGGTAAGCCCGAAACTACGGAGCAGTTGGTTGCACGTATACAGGATGCGTTCATAAACCTCAGAAATGAACTTCCGCGTTTTCCTTGGCAAGACTCGATGGATCGGAGGCTCGTCGCGTGCATTGAAGAAGGAGGGGGTCACTTTGAAACCATTCTGCAATAAGTGCAATAGTATGTTTGTACATTTTGTAAACCACAAGTGTCATTAAATAGTATCTAAGATCGCCTTTTTATTATGTTTTAATTACCCAAATGTAGAGGCCTGTATCTCGGTAACGGTTGGGAATCAGACCCATATCGATATAATACTTTCTACTTAGAAATACCCAAAGAGTGAAATGGTGCATTCTTGACATTTCCTCCTGGGACACCCTATATGATTGTGATCCTGAGTATGAAAACACTGGTCAGTATATTCACCAAAGAAAGCATATATTCTGTATCAAGTTACAAGTAACATGATATAGTTCCTATGTTCCTTGGTGGACCCACGTTGTTTGGTGGACCTATGTTCCTTGGTGGGGCTGGGGCTACAGCCTCATCAGCCCCCTGTCTAATCCGCAACTGAGTAAAACTTCAAGGTTATTGAGCGACCTCTAAATCTTACTCGATTTATAAAATATTACATATATTGTACATACATTGTTTTCTCATCAAAAGGAACGATTCTTGAGGGTAAGAGCATAGAGTTTCCAACTTTAGAAAATAAGAAGCATCCCTATATACTCGTACAGTTGTTCGCACATGTAATGTTTCTCGCCTCACAGGCGACTCCGTACATGTGAAAACGTAGCAGCGATAGTCAAGATACCCCATCTGGGGGAAGGTGGGGTGGAGGGGGACAACCGAGTCCAACAACATTGACATACAGATAAGGCGCCGTTCAAAAATTACGTAACACTATTTTTGCTATAACCTGATTCCCCCCCCCCCCACACCTGTAACGTTCCGTAACGTGTGGGGTGTGGGGAGTATTACATAACATCTTAGGGGGTGCCTGGTCTAGCGTTACAGAACGTTCCTGGGGGATCTGGGGTGTCAAGTTTTAGCAAAAATAACGTTACATAATCTTTGAACGGCCCCTAATTATAATGTAATGTCTGTGTTCATAGAGATGAACGATTAATATGATTGTGAACAGCGTTGAACTCCATGTTTACTAGTCTTATACAGTAATAAGGTTCCATTATGATTACTGCAAGTCTATATGAACAGATACTACAATACAACTTTTTATATACTAGTGAATTGGAACCAAAAATAGACATTACACCATCATCCTTTTAAAACCAGCCTTTGAAAAAGGCGACCGTACATTAGGTAGCAATTATAGGCCTATTAGCTTAACGTCAGTTGTCAGTAACTTTTGAGAGCTGTTGAAGAATAGGGACCCAGCCTTCTTTAGTTAGCTTTATAAGGCTAACTAACGAAAATATCATGACCTAACCTAACCAATCGTCAAGGGCGTACAGTTAACCTAACGGTTGGTTAGGTTAGGTCGTGATATTTTCGTTAGTTAGCCTTATAAGCCTAACTAAAGAAGGTTGGGGGTCCCTATTCTTCAATAGCTCCAACTTTTGGAATCCGTAGTTAGGGATCGTATCGTCGATCACTTAGAAAGTCGCGATTTGATTAATAGTAGTCAGCATGGGTTTCGACCCCATAAATTTTGCTTAACTAATTTGTTAGAGTTTTATAAGGAAATAGTGTGCGAATACGATAGGCATAGAACGGCTGACGTTATTTATTTAGACTTTAAAAAAGCGTTAGATACAGTTCCGCATAGATTCATAGAAGATTAATTGCGAAGGTTAAAGCGCACGGTATACGCGGTCATGTAGCTAACTGGTTAGAGGAATGGCTTCGTGCTAGGAAACAGAGGGTCGTTGCGAATGGTAAAGAATCGGGGTGGTTGGATGTAGGTAGCGGTGTCCCTCAGGGTACAGTGTTAGGCCCATTGCTATTCGTAATCTACATTAACGACATAGATGTAGGCTTGACCAGTAACGTGTCAAAATTCGCGGACGATACTAAAATAGGTGGTGAAGTTCTTAACGTGGACGATAGAAATAGGCTCCAATACGATGTAAATAGGATTATGTACTGGACGGATAAGTGGCAGATGCAATTTAACGTAGACAAAGGTAAAGTTTTGCATATAGGTTCTCGTAACAGTAATTACACGTACACGATGGATGATAGACAGTTAGCGAGCGTTGACAAGGAAGTAGATTTAGGCGTACGCGTATCTAAGGATCTAAAAGTTTGGAACCAGTGCCTAGAGTCTTGCGCAAAAGCTAATAGTATGTTAGACTTCATAGCGCGTAATTTCGAATTTAAATCGAAGAATATTATATTGCCTCTTTACAAGTCTCTAGTCATGCCTCACTTAGAATATGCCGTTCAGTTTTGGTGCCCGTATTTGTGTGAGGATATTGATAGGTTGGAAAGGGTTCAGCGACGTAACACGAAACTAATTCCGTCACTACGCAACAAGTCTTACAAAGATAGGATTAAAGAGTTAGACTTGCATTCACTCGAAACTAAGAGATTAAGGGGGGAGCTTATTGAAGTTTCCAAAATCGTTAATAAAATCGATAACGTAAATTTTGACAAATTGTTTATTTTCGATAATAGCAATACTCATAATAACGGATTTAAATTACGTGGCAGACGTTTCATTACTAACATCGCTAAAAACGTTTTTACGTTTAAAGTAATTGATAAATGGAATAATCTTTCCGCGTCCGTCGTGAGCTGTACCAGCGTGAATATGCTTAAAAACCGTTTAGATAGGCATTTTAAAAATATTAACGTCGTTTAAAATAATAAAACAATTAGCAACAGGAGCTCCCGGGGTAATGGTCGAGGTTTGAGTCTGTTGACGATTAATGCCAGCTTGTGACATGCCAGCGTGTGATGTGCCAGCAGCAAACTTATATTAAAAAACAAAAATTAGACTAACACGAACTTAGATGTAGCTCGTAGTGTAAACTAAACCACTTTTTGTTATACTCTTCATACTTTTTTTTTCTTTTCTTATCCTTTCTTTACCTATATGTCTGTAGTTTGCATGGTATGACAGTGTTTGAGTTAAGACTGTGTTTGCATGGTTTGTAATCGTTCTTATCTTACTTCTTTTCATATTTCACCCCTTTCCTATTCTTTTTGACTATTTTTCCGACTTGTCGGCAGTGGCCGGCGGATGATGATGGTGTCTTTCTCTCTCTTTTTCTGAATAAATGTTAACCCACGAATGATAGGTTTTGCTACTTACTTAACCCCTTAGTCTCTTCTTTTAACCCACTACTCTCTTCATTCTCTCGGGCTAACCTTAGAGTGGATCTTAGAGTCTTTGTTAGCCTTAGCTTCTGTAGATCTGTAGATCCTCCACACTCCCTCATTCCCCTTCCCCACCCACCAGTCTTGCGTTTATTGAATCATTATGCAAGAATACTAATAAAACTGATTTTAGAGTCCGTGTGCAGCCTTAAACCTTTGCTAACTTACGAATCTACACGATTATATATATATGTATTGACATTCAGCGACAAAAAGATTCAGACAGTGAGAGAGAGAGAGAGCGAGGTAGAGGGGCAGAGAGAGTTAGTGTGAAATGGCTTATCGATTGTTACCCAAATAACTTGTTAACAGTTTCCATCTGAATAACAGTAACTGATTATCAAAATCACATAAGAATAATCCACGGTTATACTAACAAACATATTTATATATACTTATAAATTCATACAATATTATACTGTACTAATGTTTGTGAAATGACGTTGATGGGCCAAACCGTGGTGTTGACATGGTTACTCGCTGTCGCCGTCCAGGAGAGACTACATATGGGCGTGTCAGTGGAAACCGTAAGGTGATGGTTGCATGAAGCAGGATATAACCACCGGTTTGTAGCTGATGCCTATTATATTAATAGTGTTTTCCAGATTGTATTTGTACTATCAGTGTGGAGAGATAATGATTTAATCACGATGGACAGATAAACCCATTAATGTTTCCCAGATTTCCTGTTGCATTAGCAATGTGGACATATTATTAGATCTTAACAAGGAATACATATAAATTATATATATATATATATATATATATATATATATATATATATATATATATACAATAAAACACCAATTCTTTATTACAACAAATATGCAATGGTTGAGAATGTTTCACTAACTAGTTTATCATACAAAATGATAAAGTCATACAAAATGCTCACAATTTGCCATAGATTAACATAAATGGCACAGCTATACCCGGTTCATAGTTAGTATTTGATCCATCCCCCTTGTTGTTTATTACATCTTGTAATCTGTGTGACATAGATGCAACATGGTTATGTATGATGTTTGGGTTCCTTCGGAACATCTCCCACTCAGCCATATTGTGATCCAGCAGCTGGCGGCTGGTCCACTCCTGAGCAGGCTCCCATGAGTTCACCACATTCCCCCACACGTTCTCAATGGGGTTGAGGTCACACCTCTTACTAAGCCAGTCCAGTAGTTCTAGATTTCGCTGGTCCTCGAACCACCTTCTAACAATCCTGGCAGTGTGGATGGGAGAGTTGTCCTGCAAATGGATTTTAAATATTAAAATTAGAAATATATCTCATCCATACGCTTCATCAGTAACGCACTATTCGAGGTAGGTTTTAATCCCTACGTATTAGGGGTTTCTTTCAGATAAATGCAATTGTGCGCCGTTATACAAATAATACAGTCTGAGGTTATCCAGAATAAAATCCTAGTGTTGTCATAGTACTGAAAGAATTAAAGGACAATTTTATGATCATTATTCGTCCTATGTAAATATGGAAACCGGACATACAAATGCGTGTAATACAAAAACCTTACTCTAGTAATAGTACAATATTCTACAACACACAAATACAACATACCTGCATAAAGATAATCTGCTCAAGATAGGACAAGGCATACGCGCGTACAGAAGGCAGCATCACCTCCTCCATGATCTCTATATATTGATCTGCCGTAAACCTCCTGTGGTTCTCAATCAGCTCTCCTAGTCCTTGCAGGTGCATCCATCCCCACACATTCGCCGTCACGTGCCCACTCCGTGCCACTTCGTAAATATTTTGGCGGGCATATCTCGTGTTGTCCTGTCTCCAATACCGAAGACGGCCGTGAGTTGTAGACGCAAACGTCTTCTCGTCAGAGAAGATGACTCTACTCCAGTATGTGAGATCATTATTTATATGCTGACAAGCAAATGAGAGCCTGGCCTGACGATATCATTCCTCGATCCTCTCTTTTTTGGTAGGAGTACGGTGGTGATATCCTGCTTCATGCAACCGTCTCCTTACGGTGTCCACTGACACGCCCATATGTAGTGTCTCCCGGATGGGGACTGCGTTGTTGACAGGATCGTTCTGCACTTCGTTGATTACACTGAGGAACAAATTTCAACTTTTTGTCTATTGAATTAGATTTGACAGTTAGTTCTAGGTAATTTGGGTGCGCTGAGCACGAATCTTTACTCGGTTTTGCTCTATCAGGTCCTGATTTTGCTCAACACCCCTCCTCTTTCGTCGTATTCATAAAAAGGTTTTTTTCTCAATACTCGCTGTCTTTTTGCAGTTACACATTATGCAACTAGGTTTTTATGTAGGTATTTGTACCTATTGTTATGGTATTGTTGTATTATGTATATTTTTATATGTAACACCCTAAAAATATTTTAATTTTGTCATTTTTAACCCATTTTAATATTAGTAAATTAAGCTAAAAATATCATAGAATTCTAAAATTTTCTCGAGCGTTCCTGTTCTCTGTAGAGTATTCTAGAGGGACAACTAAAATATATAAAAGCGACTCGTTTCCAGAGTTAATCAGTCAATTCAATCAGTCAGTCAGTCAGTCAGTCAGTTGAGTTAGTTAATTAAGTTTGGGCATTAACATAATTTGAATTGGCATATGATTTAGTGAGTAATTTTGTCATCGTGATTTAATATAGTGATTTAATTAGACGTAATTTATATTGTACCTACTCATCCGTGTTTCTAGTTTAATTTCATAGATTGTAAGTACCTATTTCATAATAAGTACCTATTTAAACTAATTTTGTGTTTATATTTCAGATTTTCTTAAATTTATATGAATTAAGGGCTTTAAATACCTTTACAAATTGGCAGAACAATCAAGCAATATGTCATCAAGCACTAGAAAGTTTAAATGCAAAAACAACCCTGATTCCTTCTGTTATATATGTGGAAATTTTACACTTCCACATCAACGAGCAAATATAACTGACTTCGTAAAAAGAGCTTACTTAGCTTATTTTGGCATAAAACTGGGGGACCAAGATAAATCGTGGGCTCCACATAAAGCCTGCACTATATGCATTGAAAGACTGCGACATTGGACGAAGGGTTCGGATTCAAAAATACCTTTTGGAGTTCCGATGGTAAGTTTATGATTTCATAAAACTACGTAATTTAATCACTAGTATACTGTAACTTACCTAAATGTAATTGTAACTTAGGTACATAAACAAAAATTTACAGAAAATGTTTATAAGAATCTCAAATATTGCATAAGGTTGAAACACATAGAAATGTTAAATGTTTGGGTGATAACTTTTGATAAAATTCATAAAAACAAGTCTCTCGTCGCTTTTGTTAACGCTTTACAATTTTTTTTCCCTATCAGGTGTGGCGAGAGCCTACTAACCACGAGACCGATTGCCTTTGCTTTGTCAAGACTTCGGGCTTCACTAAGAAAAATAAACATTGTATCGAGTACCCAAATTTCGACACCGCGATACGACCTGTGCTACATTCAAATGAGATCCCCATTCCAAAATTTAAGGGTCTGCCAACTCAAGAATTAGTTGAAGATGTTCCTGAAAATATTGTTATGCACTTTGAGGAGTCAGACACCGATTTGACCCCAGCGTATTTGAAAGTCAAAACGATCCGCAAAAGTTTAACCAGGCCGAGTTGAATGATCTTGTAAGGGATCTAAATTTGCCAAAAAAGGCTGCGGAAATTTTAGCTTCAAGACTTAAGAGAAAAACTTGCTTACTTCAAACACATACATTTCATTTTACAGAAAAAGAGAAGAAGAACTTGTTAAATATTTTAGAACAGAGGATAGTTTAGTATATTGCTGCGACATAGTTGGTTTGTTAAAGAAGATGGGGGTTGAGTCTTACGATGCAAATGATTGGCGCTTGTTTTAGACAGTTCGAAAAGAAGTCTTAAGTGTGTTTGTTGCATAATGGCAATCTATACGGCTCGATACCGATTGGGCACTCAACAAAATTAAAAGAAAAGTATGAACATATAGAAAAGGTTTTAAATCTTATCAAATATAGGGAGCACGAGTGGATCATATGTGTTGACTTAAAAATGGTTAATTTTCTGCTAGGACAACAAGGAGGGTATACTAAATATCCCTGCTTCCTTTGCTTATGGGACAGCAGAGCCAAGGAAGAACATTATTTCAAACAAATCTGGCCAGCACGAACATCACTTACTGTCGGAGAAAAAAACGTAATTAATCCACCTTTAGTGAGCAGAGATAAAATCATATTTCCTCCTCTGCATATAAAACTAGGCCTCATTAAACAATATGTAAAAGCTTTAGATACGAACGGCGAGTGTTTCAAATACATAACTTCAAAATTTCCAAGTTTAAGTTATGAAAAAATCAAGGCGGGAATTTTCGACGGTCCACAAATAAGAACAATGATTAAAGACAGCAATTTTCCTAATGTCATGAATGAACGCGAAAAAAATGGCTGGTTCTCATTCGTGGACTTGATAGAAAACTTTTTAGGAATTATAGGGCAGATAACTACGAAGAAATCGTAAAAAAACTTTTAAGGGACTACAAAGAGTTAGGTTGCAATATGAGCATAAAAATGCATTTTTTGAATAGCCATCATGACCAATTTCCAAGTAATTTAGGTGATGTAAGTGACGAACAAGGGGAGAGATTCCACCAAGATATAAAAATTATGGAGGAACGGTACCAAGGCCGCTGGGATTCCCACATGATGGCTGATTACTGCTGGTGCTTGAAAAGAGACCTGCCATCAACAAGCAAATACGCTAGAAAGTCTTACAAAAGAAAATTTTTGCCACAGTGAAAGCTTCATTCATATCTGTTTGTTTTTTTATTTAAAGTCATTTCTATCGTTATAATGTAATTTTACTGTAGTTTGAACTGCTTGTATTCATGAAACTTGAAAAAAAAATTTAACACATGACTTAATTTTTTAGTCCTAATTTGAAAAATCTGGAAAATGGCATATAGGCTGTCGACAAGAATCAGGACCTGATAGAGCCAAACCGAGTTGAAATTCGTATTCAGCACACCCAAATTACCTAGAATCAAGTGTCAGATATCATTCAATAAAATACGTGTTGCCCAGTGTTATTCTCCGGTCTTCTTCTGGGGTGGTCTTTCTTGGTGCCCCACACTTAGGACAATCAAGCAGATTCCCAGTCTCATGCCACCTCTGCACCCAGCGTCGAACAGTAGGCTTCGAAATTCCCAGTTCTATGGCTATGTCAGCTACAGAGAGGCGTGCTTCCCACATACCAATTATCCGGCCTCGCTGTGCAATTTTATCTTGAGCTGGATTCATTTTCAGAGTCGGTGTTCGTCATACAGTGTAGAAATATGGTATGACCATAGATCATTCCAGTAACCATGTCAACACCTCGGTTTGGCCCATCAACGTCATTTCACGAACATTAGTATAGTACTGTATGAGTTTATAAGCATATATACACTGTAAACCAGGTTAATTTCGCGGCAGCAAATTTTCGCTCTTTCATATCCTTGGACGAGTTTGCGGCATCATAATTTCGCGGTCAACAGTTGTTAGTTATAATCTTACAGATTAAAATGACGTCATGACTGACGACATTTATTCTGGACTGTGATTGGTCGAGGTTGAGGTCGTATATCAAGGCAAGTTTTATCTCTTGGTATGCGGATAAAGTTTCAGCAGCACTCAACATAAATGAATCTCTCGGTAAGATAGATTTGAAGCGCTCCACACTGAAACCTATTCACGCTGAATAGATTGTCTCTGCATGGGATAACCTATACAAAATGAGGGAGACCATTCGGAAGGGTTGGGAAATTAGCGGTATTCATGACATTCTTGTTATACAGTAATAATAC
Source organism: Bathynomus jamesi (assembly GCA_023014485.1). NCBI lineage: Eukaryota > Metazoa > Arthropoda > Malacostraca > Isopoda > Cirolanidae > Bathynomus > Bathynomus jamesi. Next base: position 1,119,599 of record JAJOZX010000839.1, read on the forward strand.
AGTATAATTTAAAATGTTTTTGCTGCTTTTACTTTACAATGTTTTATTGCAATATACTGAACTTACTTTTCAAATAAAGTATTTTAATGATCTAAGTTTTATTTTCTTACTATCTTCCATAGATTAGTTTAAATTGTCAAATTTTCTCCTGCTGGATATTTTCGCGTAACTATAGCCTACGCCAAAAACGTGAAAATTTCCTGCAGGCAAACATTTCGCATTCACTAGCATATAAAAAGTTCGGATCTTTTCGGGTTTAGGTCCGGCATTGGATTTTTTTCATATTTTTGGTATAGACGTAGATTTTTGCGCTGATACCATTTCCGCAATCTGTTTCTTGGAGAAATAAACACGAAAAAAGTTATTTGCAAGTTTATTACGTTTACAGGTTTCCAGAACACAGAACGGAACACAAACCAAAGTTTGCTACTTGCCAAACTGCGCAATATCGTTCAGCATTTGGCGCACTAGATATTTGCCTGCGTGTCGGCGACGCCAGAGAAAATTTTAAAAATTATTTCCGACATAGTGCACAATATGAAATCTGAAAAATATGAAAAAAACACATGAATATACGGATCTTTTCCGTTTGACTGCCGCCATTGAAACAATTAAACTTTTTGTATTTTGTATTTTAACTGAAATGTCTTGATGATACAAAATAAGTTACTTTATAAAAAAGCTTTTCTTAATTTCCCCTTCAAATTTTGTTTCTTATGAACAATTTTAATTACTTTCAAGATCCATGCTTAATTTTTAAGTTTTAATCGTGTACTCAGAAAAATAAGGGGATCACCTGAAGATCAGGGCCTCCAGCCTTCTTTAGTTAGCTTTATAAGGCTAACTAACAAAAATATCACGACCTAACCTAACCAATCGTCAAGGTCGTACAGTTGACCTAACGATTGGTTAGGTTAGGTCGTGATATTTTCGTTAGTTAGCCTTATAAGGCTAAGTAAAGAAGGCTGGGGGCACTCACCTCTTATGTTTCAATGGCGGCAGTCAAACGGAAAAGATCCGAATATACAAACAGAAGTAGTTTAGGTTAGGTTAGGTTAGGTTAGGTTAGGGTAGGTTAAGTTAGGTTAGGTTAAGTGTAGGTGGATATTTGAATACAAGTTTTGGGCCATAACTTTTTTCTTGTTTATTTCTCCAAGAAACGGATTGCAGAAATGGAATCAACGTAAAAATCTATGTCTATACCAAAAACATGGAAAAAATCCAATGCCGTACCTAAAACCGAAAAGACCCAAAAGTTCTGTTGTAGTACCAATCGTTAAGGGCGTATAGTTGACCTAACCGGGCATTCAGTTTAATTTATTATTATATTTGGTACTGTAAAGCAACAAACAAGAATACATGGGGGCCCTGATCTTCAGGTGATCCCATTATAATTACCTATGTCAATGACTGCACATTCAATTGTTCTTTAGATATAAATGTCTGTGTTTTATGTTGTTGGACTAGGTTGTCCTCCCTCCACCCCACCTTCCCCCAGTTGGGGTACCTTGACTAACACTGCGGCGTTGCCACATGTACGGAGTCGCCTGTGAGGCGAGGAACATTACATATGTGGACAACTGTACATATATATATAGATATATATATGAGATTGGGATTGTACTGAGAATGGTCATATATACGTATATATATTAGTGGTGGACCGGATGTCAGTTTTTCAACATCTGCGGATGCGGGTTTTTAATTTCACTATCCGCGGATGCGGATGCGGATATTTAGTTAATCTATCAATAAAATATAGAATTATGAATATATGACATAATTTTTCAAATTTCGTGATATTACTATTATGGCAGGCAATGCGTAAGAATTAAAATTAATATTAATGTTTTCATTATGATAAAAATAATAACTTTCTCAAGAGTTTCAGCCACAGAAAATTCAATGAAACAAGATTCATTCAATTTTCTGTGTTACCAGGTATTTATATTTTGAGGTTTATATATTTGTTTGTTCCTTAATAATTAATACCGGGTGTACATAAAGTCAGGATCTATTTTTGTGAAGCACTTGGAAATTATATGGAATTCAATCATAAAATGATAAAGTGGTAACATTTATTAAATAATTAAGAGTAGGATTCGACGTGACGCCCATCAGTATCCCTGCACAGCTCAAATCGTTCCGCAGCATTTCTAAACACATTCCGGAGCATTTGCGGGGTTATGTTATCTGCAGCAGTTCGTATACGTGTACGTAAGTTTTCAAGACTTGTAATCTTCGTCTGATAGACGTGCGATTTGATAAAGCCCCATGCAAAGAAATCTAAAGGGGTTAAATCTGGTGATCTCGCTGGCCAAGGTCTGTTGCTTCCGCGTCCGATCCATTTAGATAATCCTGAATAATTTTGGCATAGTGACAAGGAGCACCATCATGTTGATAGACGACGGGGATAGGATTGTTAGTACCGTCGTCTATCAACATGATGGTGCTCCTTGTCACTATGCCAAAATTGTTCAGGTTATCTAAATGGACGTTTTCCAAATTGCTGGATCGGACGCGGAAGCAACAGACCTTGGCCAGCGAGATCACCAGATTTAACCCTTTAGATTTCTTTGCATGGGGCTTTATCAATCGCACGTCTATCAGACGAAGATTACGAGTCTTGAAAACTTACGTACACGTATACGAACTGCTGCAGATAACATAACCCCGCAAATGCTCCAGAATGTGTTTAGAAATGCTGCGGAACGATTTGAGCTGTGCAGGGATACTGATGGGCGTCACGTCGAATCCTACTCTTAATTATTTAATAAATGTTACCACTTTATCATTTTATGATTGAATTCCATATAATTTCCAAGTGCTTCACAAAAATAGATCCTGACTTTATGTACACCCTGTACTTTACATGAAATGTGCATGACTGGGCCTTATAAGCTACTTTATAAGCTAATTTAATTGTAAATTGCATAATTTATTAGAGATAATATCAGCATAACATCCGCAGTCAGATGTGCGGATGCTGATGTTAAAAATGATACGGATGCGGATATCCGGTTCACTACTAATATATATAAGGTGTTTCATATGTCTGGAGACAATGGAAATATGTACGGTTGAAAGAGTAATACAACTTTATGAGTGTTTTATTTTCAACATACTATTTCAGAAGGTTTTCAAGTTGTTCACTCTGAAGTTCAAGACACTTCTTTACTTGTAAGTGGCAACTCTCTCGACACTTCTGATTGTTTCAGCAGAAATTCGCTGCAATTTCAATTTTATCTTAGCTTTCAAATCCTCAATTCTTCTTAGTCTGTCTACGTAGACAACAGATTTCAAATATCCCCTTGACCACCTTCTATTATACTCGTAGTATGTTGAAAATAAAACATTGTCATAAAGTTGCAATACTTTGTCTACATATTTCCAATGTCTCCAAACATATGAAACACCCTATATATATATATATATATATATATATATATATATATATATATATATATGTGTGTGTGTATATATATATATATATATCGGGTCGGCATAAAAAAAGGGGGACCTCGAACTTTGACTGTAAAATCCAAAGTTATGGGCAAATTTCAATATTTTTTTCACACCCCACAACTAAGTAAATCTCTTATAGGGTAAGCAGATTTCAAAGAAAACTAATGAAAATTACGGATTTATTGAACATTTCTTTTTGCCACTGGAAATTCTCTATTTACACTACTACTGCATTGTATGTGCAGATAAAAAGTTACAAAGTACTCATATGGTGCTACCTTGATGTTAAAAAAACTGCTCGATATGTTTACCACGAACTTCCACAACCTTTTTCAGTTTAGGACGGAGCTGCAGGTCCGGACAAATGGAACGCACTATTAATTAATTAAAACTGTAAATATGAAATAGCTACACCCTTGTACTGGATATGGAGAAGATCCCTGACACTGCACTGAGTGCACTGGGGAAATACCGAACATCTTGAAAAGAGCAAACATTTTCCTATATATAAAGGCTGGGATAGATCTCAAGCAAAGAACTATAGACCAGTGTCATTGACGTCCCACCTCACCAAAATATTTGAAAGAATAGTCAGAGAAAATCTGTGACTTCTTGGAGACATTGGAAAGATTCAACGAAAATCAGCACGGATTCCGATCAGGAATATCATACCTATCACAACTTGTAGAGCATTATAACAATGTCCTAGATGCACTTGAAGACAATGAAAACTATGATGTCATATACACGGATTTTGCTAAAGCTTTCGACAAATGTGATCATGGTATAATAGCACATAAAATGAAACATATGGGAATAACAGGCAACGTGGGAATATGAATTTACAACTTCCTCAGAAAACGACTACAGGTGGTCAAAATTCAAGGTGTATCATCATCATCAGAATCAGAACTACGCAGTTCTGTACCGTAAGTACTGGCCCCACTCCTGTTCATTATCATGCTAACAGACATAGATAGTGGAGTAAACAGCAACAGTATAATAATATCATTTGCAGACGATTCAAAGATCAGCAGAAAAATCAGCGATGCAAACGAAGTGGAGGCCTTGCAGAGGGACACGAACAAAATACACAAATGGTCAGAAGACAACAATATGACCGGAATGGGACGTTTTGGCGCCGACGTTCTGGCGCCGACGTTTTGGCGCCGCCGTTTGGGCGCCACCGTTTGGGCGCCGCCGTTTTGGCGAGGAGCCGGTTTGGCGCCCCGTTAATTAGTATTAAGTATTAAGTAGTAATACTTGGTTATTAACCTGAAGTGCTGGCTGTCTTTTCAGATAAGTTGTGTTGTTGCCCTTAATAGCATAAATGTCTGAAAATATATCAAGTAAGAAAGGGAAACAGAAGTTTTCACATAATGGATATTTTTATGTGTTTGATAAATGTAGCAAGCGCGACCCTTCGTTACTTTTTTGGCGATGCGAGCAAAAGAGTCAGTGTATTATAAGGTGTATATATAATAGTGATGTAGGTCACATCCGCATCCGCATCCGCATCCGCGGAACATCCGCATATTTTCTCGCATCCGCATCCGCATCTGCATCCGCACTTTGGACTGCGGATGTCGTGCGGATGTGGACCGTTGAGATAAAACGTCATTAATAAGCGGAAATTATCAAATTCTACTATAATAATAGAACTAGTTCATTGTGCGCAAAAGTGATGCAAGCGACAAGACGAGAGGCTGTTCTTGTATGAAGTTACTCTCTTGCAACCTACTTAGATCCACGTTACAAAGCTAAGTTATTTTCACCTAGTACATTAGAACGAATTAAATCATCACTTGGCAAAGCAGTTGAAGAGCTTCAATCTCTTGAATCTGTCGCTTCGCCACCCACCAAAAGAATAAAAGTTTCAGTGACAGAACCAACACCTTCAACAAGCAAATCTATCACAGAATCTCTCTCAGTTTCTTGAGTCAAGCAGCGATGACGAGACCTACGCGATGTCAAAAGATGTAGTAAAAATGATCGAGAGCTATCACCAAGAAAAACGCCTGGCTGCATGTGACAATCCTATTAGTTGGTGGAAAAATACGCAGAATATCTATCCATACTTGAGTAAACTTGCAAGGAAACATTTAGCACCTCCTCCAACAAGCGTACCAAGCGAGAGATTATTTAGCAGTGCTGGATTAATATATGATGAAAAGAGAAACAGACTGGCAGCAGAAAAGGCAGAAAAATTAATGTTCCTTAAGCATAACCTTCCTATAATTAAGTTTGAATATTAAACGATGAACATCTTAGTTTACTTTATTTTAATTACTCATTTATAAATATGCCTAATAAAACTTTAAACTTAATATAAATAGTTATCAAGCTAATTAACGATCTCTTTCTATAAGGGTGGAGGTTGGGGAAAGAGGTCGGGTAACACAATTATGGTTTCTAATTGTGGCTGAAACTCAACAAAATATGACGAATTTATTTGCAGACGAATTCACTAATTGATTTCTATATTAGTTAGATGCTTGCTATTATTTTATATGTTCAGGGAAAAGTACAGCAATTATTGTACAATTAATCAATTATACTACATTATAGCTACAGCTCTCTCTATATAATAACTTATTATATATGTTAAACACAACAAATCTCGAATATATCCTAAAAAATAACGAAAATGTAGACATCCGCATCCGCGGATGTTGAAATCAAACATCCTCATCCGCATCCGCATCCGCGGATGTGAAAAAAATGACATCCGCTACATCACTAATATATAATATGGGTACTTTTCCGTTATCTGCACCCTTGACGATTGGTTAGGTTAAGTTGTGATATTTTTGTTAGTTTTAACGAAAATATCATGACTGAACCTAACCAATCGTCAATGGGGCAGATAACGGAAAAGTACCCATATTATACTTATATACACCTTATAATACACTGACTCTTTTGCTCGCACCGCCAAAAAAGTAACGAAGGGTCGCGCTTGCTACATTTATCAAACACATACAAATATCCATTATGTGAAAACTTCTGTTTCCCTTTCTTACTTGATATATTTTCAGACATTTATGCTATTAAGGGCAACAACACAACTTATCTGAAAAGACAGCCGGCACTTCAGGTTAATAACCAAGTATTACTACCTAATACTTAATACTAATTAACGGCGGCGCCAAACCGGCTCCGCGCCCAAACGGCAGCGCCCAAACGGTGGCGCCCAAACGGCGGCGCCAAAACGTCCAGCGCCAAAATGTCGGCGCCAAAACGTCCTAGATGGCAATATGACATTTAGCACCAAGAAATTTCAGCTTTTGAGATATGGTAGAAATGAGGAACTTAAACAGACTGCATATTATGCCCCAGATAGACAAGAAATTCAGAGAAGCACGAAAACGGTCGACTTGCGGGTAATAATGACCGATGATGCTAAATTCGAGACACAAAATCAGATAGCAATAAACAAAGCAAAAAGAGTCGCGGGACAGGTACTAAGAACGTTCAAAAGGAGGGACAAGACAGTGATGATTCTCCTAGTGAGAACACTGAAGGAAAATAACTTGGTTGTCAGGGGGCCAAGACTTTTTAACCAGCTTCCAAAGGACCTCAGAAACGTTATAGGGGTCAAAGTTGAAGTCTTCAAAAAAAGACTAGATTCCTGGCTCAGGATGGTACCAGATGAGTCGGGTGTACCTGGCTATGTACGATGGAGAGTTCAAGAGAGCAACTCGTTCCTCCATCAAACCAGGCCTAGAAGCGGGGCCACCAGCTTGACCTTCATGTGAAGAAAGACCGATGCACGGAACCCTAACAAGGTGTATATATAATTACCAGTGGATTGTACCAAGGGGGGTTTCCTGATTGCCAGGAAACACCCCCTAAAATCCTAAATTAATTAATTAATTAATTATTATTATTATTATTATTAATATTATTAATAATATTATTACTAATTATTATTATTATTAATAACATAATATAACAGTAAAATCGTAAAAAAACTGGATTATTTGACTTTCGTTTGGGAACACCCCTTTCTAAAATCCTGGGCACGCCCCAGATTACAGTGGATATACAGAATTTTTACTGAATATTATTTCAAAACAGAAAATCATTTCCGGAGGAATTACTTTATACACAATAATAATGATGATAAATGGCATGTGTCAGGAAACTTGATCGAAGTGTATCGGTTCCATAACAAAATATCTGCGATTCAAATTGCAATTAGCTTCAGGAGTACACTCTAAAGTCTAAATGGTGGTAGAAGTTTATTTACATATATTAAACATCTGCTCGACATTTCATAATGCATTTAGCTTTCTGAAATTAATAATAGCTATTGTGAAATGTGTACTATATATTTCAAATATCAGAAACCGGAGCTTAAATGTTTGAGATATATAAAAGCGTAGAAATTAAATATTTCATTTGAACTCGTATAATAAATTAATTTTCTGTTGTTTGCGCCGAGACGCATGTGGAGCGTGGTTAAATATATTTTGAAACTGTGACACATTTTATTTAGTGTTCGTATTTATACGCTATCTCGAAAAGAGAAGAAAACAATTATTATATCTGTGTATTTATTCATTTATTCCATATATGGTTAGATCTTGTAAATATCTTTCATGCATTTTGTAGTTTTGTTTATTAGGCTACGCCTAGGCTACTAACATCTTTCAAGATTAAGACCTAGGCCTATTGATATACATTAGTCCACCTTAGGTTCAAACTCTAAGTTAGCCTATATCTGAGAAAAGATATTGATAAGTTAGAAAGGGTTCAGGCTAGAGCAACCAAGATGGTCCCAGAACTGAGAAGTAAAGTATCTGATCTGAAGAAAGATCAGCTGAACTAGATATATATTTACTTGAAAAGCGTAGAATTAGAGGACTAATTTAGGTATTTAAAATTATAATACATGGTTGTGTAAATGTAATCAACAGGAAGTTATTGATACGGATACAGGGCCAATTACCAGAAGTAATAGATGTATACAGAAAGTCAAACGCCTTGAGAGTAATGCCGTGAAGCATTCATTGTCATATAACTTAAACTTGAACTACTTTCATGCATTAGACAATTCATTGTTAGACTTCATTTTAGACAGTTCATTAAACATTTCCTTAGACATTTCAGGTTAGTTTTTCAGTTGTTTAAAAAATTGGGACAGTTTAGGCATTTCAATTATGGAAAACTGATACATGTGGGTAGTTGGGAGGTAACGAAAATGGTCCACTGAATAAGTAGGTAGTTAATCTAACAATTAATTAAACTCCTTTTATGTCAATAACTGGGTGGATGAAACCAATTGGTTGCTCACCAGAGTTATTCTCCACATTAGTATTTATATACTGTTGTGACCAGAGCGTGCTCGGTAGTAGACCTACACTACCGATCAACCAACCAAGAAACCATAAAAAGACGCTGGTGGAAAAAAGCCGGGAGAAAAGGGAGGAGAAAGGACTGGCATCAAGAACGGCAAGGAGGAACAAGGGACTAGGGTGGCCATTTAAAAAGGAGGACACTGCGTATGTGGCCGTACGTTAACATATATATATTATATATATATATATATGTTAACGTATGGCCTAATACGCAGTGTCCTCCTTTTTGGAAATTTGGAAATGGCCACCCTAAGGACAGAGTGCTCAAAAGGCGGACTGCGCTTAAAGCCGGACGTCTGGCCACCCTACAAAGGACATGGAGAACGAAGAGGCTTGAAAACAATAAAAGATCTCCACCAGCACAAGTACGCTCTCAAAACCAAGAGGAGAGAAAAGAGGGACTGTCTACTAACACTCAGTAAGTGATCCGTCAGTTTTTGAAACCCAGTTTGGGGACAAAGTAAGCTAGGTCAGTAAAATTAGGCCTACATTGTGGTCTAAGACCTAGCATCAACTCATAGCTTAACAAAGGCTAAGGTAAATTACCCTAACCTAATTTGGTGAGGAATCTTGTTGTGGACCTCAATTTACTCTGCCCGCTCTGGACTATTTCCGGAATCTCTAGGCTGATCCCTACAAGGCTGACCCCTACAGCCCCTACAAGGTTAGGTTGAGTCGTAATATTTTCGTTAGTTTTAACGTTTTATTCGACGGATTCATTTAAAAAATGTCTCCTAAAGATCCTAGTGTAGTTTGCGTTCCCCCATTTTGACCTAGTGTAGTTTGTGTCCTCTTTTGCGTCAGGGGGACGTAAACTACACTTGCTCCCAGATATCTAATCCACCGTCCCAGAAATCTTACAACACATCATAACACATCTTTGAAACCGTCTTTTTTGGTCTGGTAGGTTAAGTAGGTTAAGTGGGTTAATTGGGGACCAATTCCTACAGAACATTTTTTACACAATTGATGAACTGAAATGTCTAACGAAACGCTTAACTAATGTGAAATATCGGATCAATTGAAGATCAGGGCCCCCATGTATTCTTGTTTTTTGCTTTACAGTACTAAATATAATAATAAATTAAACTGAATGCCCGGTTAGGTGAACCGTACGCCCTTGACGATTGGTTAGGTTAAGTCGTGACATTTTCGTTAGTTTTAACGAAGATATCATTTGGTAATTCAGGCTGGGGGTCCTGATCTTCAGGTGATCCGAAATATCTAACGCATTAGACATTTCAAAATTCACAAAATTGGAACAACAAAACGTCTAACAAAACGTTTACTTCTTTTTAGAGTGTATACGCAAACAAACATTTTAGTACATTAATTACACCGGTCTGCATGAAAATCGATTTCTTTATTTTGAGTTGTGATTCTGAAGCAGTTCGCTGCGCTGAATTCAAAAATGCTACCAGTTTTTTTCTATCACCCACAGTTTTTTAAAGTTATTACCTTTTTTATCTTTAATTAATTTCGTTTTTTCATATTTTTCAGATAGATAATTCTAACATTACGTCTTTAAAATTTTAATAATGGCTTCTAGAGGATGTACCCATAGTCCAGACATATTTTGTTATATTTGTGGTCGGTATGTTGTTGTAAAACAAAAGACAAATGTAACGACCTTCATTAAGAGAGCTTATCATGCTTATTTTGGAATTAAATTAGGAGATCAAGACAAAAGTTGGGCTCCACACAAGGTTTGTCTTACGTGTGTTGCGGCACTAAGGAATTGGAGCAAAGGTAAAAAGAAAAGTTTGCCATTTGGGATCCCTATGGTATGGCGCGAGCCTAGAAACCATACCGACGACTGCTACTTCTGTTCTTGCAATGTTAAAGGTTATAATGCAAAGAATAAAGAGCGCCTTCAATACCCAAGTCTTCCATCTGCAATAAGGCCGGTACCCCATGGTCCAGAAGTTCCTATTCCCCCCCACCCGAGAGTCTGGATCAATACAATTCAGATTCTGATTCAGCTCCAAATCCAGACAATGATGATGTTTATGAACAGCCAACAGCTGACCGAGATCCTAAACCATTAACCCAAGCCGAACTAAATGACTTAGTCAGGGATTTGAATCTGCTAAGGACTCTGCAGAACTTTTGGGGTCTAGATTACAGGAGAACAATTTATTGGCATCCGACACATACTTCGCTTGGTACAAGTAAAAAAGGTAAATATATTTTGTTTCTTTCAGTTATTTTTTTATTCTTTCATAAACAAGCAATATGCTTGTCCAAGAACTAGGAGCTATTTAATTCTGCTTTAATTAGGTTTTACTCTATCACCTAAAGATTTCGTGCTACAAGGGGTGTTGTAATACCTCATCTGTCCCCAAATGTTAACCACCCATTGATGGGAGGGGAGAGAGTATTTTGCTGGGAACGGGACTGGTTGTTATATATGTTTACCCTACATTATTATGTAAGCGTTACTGTAGTCTATAACAACAAAATTTATGGTTTAGCTTGTGCAATCCAATGTTGGTCTCGATAAGATGGTTCACATTTGGGGATAAATGGGGGATTTATGACACACCCTGTAGTAAGAAAACCATACGTGATAGGGAAAAACTAACTATATTTTTGAGATCAGCGCACTCAAATTATATAGAATCACCAACTAGTTTGTAAAAATCGATCGACAAGTTTTCAAATGTGTACTGGTGTTATTTATACATAAAAAAGTGTATATATGTACAGTTTCAAATAATTACACAAGCAAAATAAAAGTGTGCACACACTTTGCATTTCTGAAGTGTGTATCGAATGACATCACCAAGGGTCAACCTTACGAAGATTTCTCCTGCCGGTACAGCGTTCTCACGAAGGTCCACGGTTGGAGTTTTGTTACAATGTAAGAGGTGTCTTGCTTTCGAGGACCACTTTCACCGATGCTTGACACAGGGGTCAATCGCTTGAGAGCTCTCCTTTGACGAACAGATCTCAACTCTTCAAGCTTTACAACTGAAAGTTTTTCAGTTGTTGTTCGTTTTTTGAAGCTGTAACATCTTGTGAAACAGGACTCGCTTCGGCCTACCTGCCATTCCTTTCGTTCGTAAAAAGACTCTAAAATACATTCGCGCGTCTTCTTATAATTTATTTAATAATTACATAAACTAATTTAACTAATGTGTATTTGTCTTTAATTGTAATTAACATTACTTTCAATAATTCAGTCATTGTATTATTGCACATTCCATTTAAGTCATTGTAATATTATTTACTGTGAGCATTTATTTGTTTGGGTAATTAATAAAGGAAAATAGCTGCATGTAGTCTATTCTTTTTCCTTGTTGATCAAAAAATCAGTTAGTAACCTCAAATATTGATGAAGTAAATAATTACTTCGTCAGCATACCTAGTGATTAATAATTACAGCTAATTACAAATTAGAAGCCTACAAAGGTGGTACACAGTACACCACATATATATGGGGTTAACCTATTTAATAGGGCACAATGATATGGATGTATGCAGCACTTTTGGAGGGTTTGGTCATAGAGCCTCTGGGTTGCAGTCCCGCTGATTCGGCAGTGGCTGGCTATACGCTGGGCCCTCTAGTAGATATCGGAGCAAGTGTAGTTTACGTTCCCCTGTGGTGCCTAGTGTAGTTTACGTTCCTCTACATTATCCTAGTGTAGTATGCGTTCCCCAACTTTGTCCATGTATACCTAATCAAATACAACGTTAAAACTAACGAAAAAATTCCGACTCGACTTAACCAATCATCAATATATAACGGGTGTCCGAGAATTATCTGTACAAGTTTTGGCTATTATTAAAAGTCAACCATGAAGTGTAGAAATTCCAGTGTTGTCCCATTTTACAGAGAATCTCATTAAGTTTTTTCTGATACCACGTTTTGATAAGTTTTTTAGAAATGTACGCGGGTGACAGACATTGATGATTTAAAAGCAAGAATCACAGCTGCTATTGAGCGAATTGATGTGGATATGCTGCAGCGTACATGGCAACATTTGGAGTATCGATTGGATGTTTTGCGAATCACTAATGGTGCACATATCGAATGTTTGTAACAACGTTACTTTAATAAAAGAAACTTTTGAAAATACAGATTCTAAATAATCTTGTTTAAGAATTTTACGTGTGTTATCAAGAATTTTATTAAAAGATGAAATTGTACAGATAATGTTCGGACACACTGGAATTTCTAAAAAACTTGTCAAAACTTGGTATCAGAAAAAACTTAATGAGATTCTCTGTAAAAATGGGACACACTGGAATTTCTACACTTCATGGTTGACTTTTAATAACAGCCAAAAATTGTACAGATAATTCTCGGACACCCGGTATATAAATTGACGATTGGTTAGGTTGAGTCGTAATATTTTCGTTAGTTTTAACGTTTTATTTGACGGATTCATTTAAAAAATGTCTCCTAAAGATCCTACTGTAGTTTACGCCCATTTTGACCTAGTGTAGTTTGTATCCTCTTTTGCGTCAGGGGGACGTAAACTACACTTTCTCCCAGATATCTAATCCACCATCCCAGAAATCTTACAACACATCATAACACATCTTTGAAACCGTCTTTTTTGGTCTGGTAGATTAAGTATCTGCTTGAGGGCGCAGCATAAATAAACATAGATCAAGAGTAAGGTAAATATAATTTTACGCATTCATTAGGGTCTCGTAACAAGAATGGAAAATACAACTAAACTACACAGTAGAAAGAACAGACTTCGACTTTAATTGTTTTGTGAATATTATTGCCAATCAATACAAATAACGCCAACAACCTTAATTAATACATGGAAATCAACCATTTTACGTCATATTTTCAATAAAAAAACCCTAGGACAGATGTTTAAGGAAAAATCTCAAAGATTTCTACAGAGCTTTCAGAAGTTTTGTTAAAACAAAAGGTACAGCTTTTCACGAAAATTATGTAGGGCTCGGGAGGAACAGTTGTACGCAAGGAAACACACACACACACACACACACACACACACACACATAGGAATTAAAAGAACAAATCTAAATTCTGGTTTTAGCTTTAATGGGTGGAACGTATCTGAAAACTTCACGTTGATGATAAATCCTGTGGTATTGCTGGTGTGGAATTAAATATTACTTTTATGGTAACCGCGGAGGATTTATCAGCTCTATACAGCATCTCAGCATCTTTGCAATACACACACACACACCCACACACACACACATATATATATATATATATATATATATATATATATATATATATATATATTAGGCCGGGTCGAAAATGGGAAAGTTTTTATTTCTTAAAAAGTACAATATGTAAGAAGTTTCATTTTCTCGTCTTAAAATATTAAAATATCAAGCATGTGCTACCCCTAGCACATATCCCCTCCTTTTTTACCCTCATATTTGCATATATTTAAATGGGAAAAAAATTTATTTCTTAAAAAGTACACTATGTGAGAAGGTTTTTTTTATCACTAACAAAATATTAAAAAAATCAAGCATGTGCTACCCTACTACCCATATCACATGCCCCTCCTCCCTTTTTTATCTTCATATTTGCATATGTTTAATGTTGTTACATGGTAAGTTGTTTGTTTAATGCTTGATATTTTTGTTTCAGATAAATAGAAATAATTTTTCAGATAAATAGAAATAATTTGCATTTGCTTTAATTATAATTTGAATTATCATAAATTATAAATTACATATAATTTGATTTTACTTCTGAATATAAACTATGACTACTAGAAGCAAGTCCTCAAATGCAGCCTTTGGATATCTTACGGAATTCCCAGCAGCCATGACTCCTTCAAAAGCAGATGTTGTGAGACACTACCTTTTTGTGCGCCGTCGTGAAGAAGCTACAGTAAATCAAAAGGATCAGCAACTGCTAATGATTGTTACAGGGTTGTTGTAAAAGATATTGAAGAAATTTGGATGAAATTTTCTTTTCCTACGATTAACACTAAAGTTATCGATCTTAAAGTCAGTCGACTAATAGAAGAAGCCTCAAAATTGAACAAGCTGCCGTTACATCGAAAAAATGAAAGTTTTGCCTTAAAAGTAGCTCAGTATGATGAAATGTTTGATATATCTTCTTGTGAATGCTATGTTAAGGGAATTGATAGGAAATCTTGCAGGTGTAAGGATAAAATACCAATGGCAGAATGGGAGTCTTTTGTGGGTCAAAAACAAAGAAAAAATCAGTTAGGACCAATTGATCACATAGCTAGTTCAACAAAGAAGAGATCTTTAGCAAGAGCCCAAGAAGCACAAAACCGTCAACTAAAAGCACAAGAAGAAATGACTAATGACTAAAGCCACCAATGTTTTACTATCGGAATTTATAGAAAATACCGAAGAAGACATGGATGTAAATTCAGAGAGTCAGGATGTAGATTATGAGGCCGATTTAGAATTGACTGAGAAGATTCAGAACAGGCACTCCTATAAAAACCTAGCATTAACAGCAGATCGTTATCGTGTAAGTTGTAGAGCTGCAGCTGCAATAGTCAATGCAGCTTTAAAAGATATGGGGATCCTTAACCACACCAACATGCTTGACAGAAAGAAATTAGAAAGAGAAAGAAATCGCATGGGTGAAACAAATACTTTTAGGTCTAAATCCGAAAATCTGAAGATGGAGTGCCTTGGATTCGATGGAAGGAAAGATAACACATTAACTAAAAGTGGGAAGGTAAAAGAACACAATGTTATTATGAAAGAACCTGAAAGCATCTATGTAGACCACGTCACACCAGTTAATGGAACTGCTCGCTGCATAGCAGAAGAGTTGAAAACTATTATTACAGACTCGAACAGCACATATACTATCAAAGCTTTACTGTGTGATGGTACTCCTGTAAATACAGAAAAAATTGGTGGAGCCATAAAACTGGTTGAAATTCATCTTAACAGACCAGTGCAGTGATTGATGTACCTCTTGCATTTAAATGAGCTGCCTTTTATGCACGTCTACAAAACCATTGATGGTAAAACAACATGTTCAAATACTTTTGTGGGTTCAATTGGGAATAAACTGAAAACAGATTTAACAAAATTGGAGGTAGTCAAATATTCTCGCGTAGAGGGAAACATTCAAGAAATTCCAGCAAATGTTGTGAAGGAGCTAAGCAGTGATCAAAGATATCTCTATGATATGTGTCTGGCAGTGCAAACTGGAGACACTTCTCAAGATCTGTCCACTCGATCCCCAGGTACGCTTCACCATGCTCGCTGGCTAACTCTAGCCAACAGGGTCCTTCGATTATACAGGGTGTACATAAAGTCAGGATCTATTTTTGTGAAGCACTTCGAAATTATATGGAATTCAATCATAAAATGATAAAGTGGTAACATTTATTAAATAATTAAGAGTAGGATTCGACGTGACGCCCATCAGTATCCCTGCACAGCTCAAATCGTTCCGTAGCATTTCTAAACACATTCTGGAGCATTTGCGGGGTTATGTTATCTGCAGCAGTTCGTATACGTGTACGTAAGTTTTCAAGACTCGTAATCTTCGTCTGATAGACGTGCGATTTGATAAAGCCCCATGCAAAGAAATCTAAAGGGGTTAAATCTGGTGATCTCGCTGGCCAAGGTCTGTTGCTTCCGCGTCCGATCCAGCGATTTGGAAAACGTCCATTTAGATAATCCTGAACAATTTTGGCATAGTGACAAGGAGCACCATCATGTTGATAGACGACGGTACTAACAATCCTATCCCCGTCGTCTATCAACATGATGGTGCTCCTTGTCACTATGCCAAAATTGTATATATATCTACTGTATATATATGTGTATATATATATATATACTGTATATACAGTATATATATGTGTATTCATATACAGTAGTACCTCGCTTAACGCTCAGGATGCGTTCCTAGAAAATGGAGCGCTAACTGAATCAGCGCAAAACGGGGTCATTATAGCATGTTTATATAAAAGATAGGTGAACATATAAATTAAAGTAAAATAGTAATGACTTTTAATAACATATAAATGAAAGTAAAATAGTAATAACTCTTTTATTAAGGAAATATTGTTTATTTAGTGAGCAAATATTATGGAAAATGCATTACAGTATATAGCCAATACGATATTATTATTTACCAAATTAATTGCACTTATATTTCAGAAGAAGGGCCGGCCTTCGGTTCTTCAAGCCTTTGTTTTTTGGTCATGTAAGCATCAAGAGTTAATTGCCGTTTTCTAAGCTTTCTCTCACGAAGTATTTCTTGGTAGCAAGATATCATTTCAAGAACACCTCGCCTTGCCTTGGAACTCCGCTCATAATCTGAATCGTGTTCAACAAACTGATCCATGATTTCTGTGATTGTGGTGATGCTGTTGCTGAGGAATTCTCTTGTTAATTTTTTTACTGGTGTTTCCTCCTCAGGATTAGATTCAAGGCTATTCTCAGTGCGGCGGAAATAGTACGCCTTAAAATTAGCTATTACCCCTTGATCCATTGGTTGTATCAATGAAGTGGTGTTGGGTGGTAGGTAAACCACTTCTACAGGGATACAGATTTGGAGTGTTTGCCAGAAAGCGCTATAGCGAAACAGCGCAGAGCGGGGCAGCGTTAAGCGAGTTACTACTGTATACTGTATGTACAGGGTGGGCGGAAAGTAGCTCCCTATTTTGGATTGGTAAAAAAATACGTATATTATCCATTTATTTCAGAAGAAATAATATGAAAAGGTAGGCATACATGGTAGGTTTTCTCTAAAATTCAATGTGGGCTCCAACTCTTTCCACCAGCTTCTGGAGCCGCCCAGGAATGGCGTCCACTGACTTTAGCAGGAACTCCGGCGGGATGGAGGACATGACTTCCCGAATTCGGTCCTCCAGTTCTTCCAATGTCCTCGGTTTGGTGCGGTAGACTTCTTCCTTTACCCACCTCCAAAGAAAGAAGTCGCACGGTTACCGCTGAAAAACGGCAGAATCGGTTCAGTGTAACGGTGTGGTGTGGTATGACCTCAGATCAGGTTGTGGGCCCGTTCCTTCTGCGCAACACCATGAATGCTGAGCGGTACCTTGCTATGTTGCGAAACGAGGTCTGGCCGGTTGTCAGCACATGGGAGAACATCGACGATCTGATATTTATGCAAGATGGCGCCCCTCCGCACTTCGCTCTTGTTGTCCGTGAGTGGCTGGATGCCCACTTCCCTGGGCGTTGGATGGGTCGTCGTGGTCCACATCAATGGCCAGCCAGGAGCCCCGACTTGACACCGTGCGACTTCTTCTTTGGGGGGGTAAAGAAAGAAGTCTACCGCACCAAACCGAGGACATTGGAAGAACTGGAGGACCGAATTCGGGAAGTCATGTCCTCCATCCCGCCGGAGTTCCTGCTAAAGTCAGTGGACGCCATTCCTGGGCGGCTCCAGAAGTGGTGGAAAGAGTTGGAGCCCACATTGAATTTCAGAGAAAACCTACCATGTATGCCTACCTTTTCATATTATTTCTTCTGAAATAAATGGATAATATACGTATTTTTTTACCAATCCAAAATAAGGAGCTACTTTCCGCGTATATGTGTATTCATATATACTGTATATAATATATATATATATATATATATATATATAATATATATATATATATATATATATATATATATCCCTTTGCTTTGTCCGGAGCTATAGGGCGCGTCCCTCTGTGGCGAATGTGGGAATACACCTTTCTCTTCGGTGTAAGGGCTTCTCTGCCCTCGTGGACCATTGGGCCCGTTTGGGGACCGGCTGATCTCCTGCTTTTTCTTTCTTTCTCCTTTAACCCATTCTTTCTGGCTTCTCCCTGGTTTTTTTTTTGGCGTTGTTCTTTGGACCTTGATTTCGACCCTTTCCTTGGCCCTTGGGTGTGGGAGGTGGTTGCCCTGCACCCTTGTCGCTTCCAACCAAACCCAAACCCTGTCCCTGCCACTTTCACCGCGCGTTGGATGAGAGTGGCCGCCTTTCAGGCACAGGGACTGGGTGCGGGTGTATCTCCCCCTGCGTGACATCCATCGGCGGTGGGACCAAGTGTGCCCACACTTCGCCTTTCCCTTGTTGGAGTCGGTGGTGGCTGGATGCGCGCGGGGGATGAAGTTCTTTTTTGTTTAGCTATGGACACTTCTCCCCCCCGGCTTACGACTACTGCTTCTCATTCCCGGACTACTCTTTCTCTCAACACTCGGGTGGTGGGCAACCAGGCCCTCGAGTCCTTTACCACTGGAAGACCGCAACCTAATGGGTTGACCCCCCTGTGGAAGCGGAACGCTTGCACTCTCTCCTTTTCCGTTGCCGACCCCAGTCCGTCCCTCGATTACGCCCTTGGACCTACACTCTCTAGAGCAGGGCCTCGCCCACAGCCCACTTCAGCCACCTTCGGGCAAGTCAAGTTCCACCGAGGACTTGCCCCACACAACCCGGCTTCTTGCTCTCCCCATATGCCCCCCTCACCCGCCGCCAGCCCACTCCCCGCGGAGAGAGCTCGCGGCGGACGGGGGAGCCGGCATTCACGGCCGTCCTACCGACCGTTGAATATTCCAGTACATTCGACTCTACAGCCTCCCTCTCCCTTCAAGTATCCACAAATTCCTGGTGATTCGGCCTACATCTGGGTCCCTCCCGAACAACTCTGAACGGACGTTCCAGGCGATCCGAACCCACAGCAACTCCAGCCGCTATATACGCCCACAGAGGGATGGCTCCCTCCTCGTAAAATCACGCTCAGCCGCAGAGACGAAAGCCCTACTCTCCATCACTGAGGTCCTTGGATGCTCGGTGTCCGTTTCCCCACACCCTCGCCTGAACCAGAGTCAGGGCACTATTTACGCCACCCGCCTACTGTCGGTCGCAGAGAACGAGCTCCTGGAGGATCTCGCACCCCAAGGAGTTATTAAGCTATCGTTTCACATCCCGACAGGGGGCACCCCCTCCCCACCCC